>LGRX02007416.1:0-12032 GCA_001247695.2 Cymbomonas tetramitiformis | reverse complement strand
CTCTTTAGGGTGCCGTCCCCGAGAGCTCCCGAAGGCCCTTGGGCCCTTCCTTATACCAAACTGACCCTCTATAGGCCCTCTTTGCAGTGGGCCCATCCCCCAATATGCTCCCATGCATGCCCCTAGGGTGCTGCCCCCTCTACAGCCTCTCCTTAAAGTTCTTGATGGGTCTAAGGGGACTCGACTCTAACATTCACTTGCCTCATAAAACACAAAGACCAAGGGTTGATAATAAGCAAGAGGGTGCAAAGATATGGTACAAGCGACAATCACCTTTTATATGCACCAAAGATGGGGCAATTTGGTGCACTACTCCACTTTCTACAACGAATCTTGTACCGCCAATCGAAGCACCGCCCTGCCACAATACCCCACACCCATCGCAATATTCCGAAAGTTCATGATAGTTCATGATCATATGCAATAGCGAATATGAAAGTCAAATATATTACCTTTTATATGCACCAAAGATGGGTCATTTTGGCGCACTACTCCACTTTCTACAACGAATCTTGTACCGCCAATCGAAGCACCGCCCTGCCACTATACCCCACACCCATCGCAATATTCCGAAAGTTCATGATAGTTCATGACCATATGCAATAGCAAATATGAAAGTCCTATATATTACCTTTCATATGCACCAAAGATGGGTCATTTTGGCACACTACTCCACTTTCTACAACGAATCTTGTACCGCCAATTGAAGCACCGCCCTGCGACAATACCCTATACTCATCGCAATATTGTGGAAGTTCATGACAGTTCATGACCGTATGCAAAAGAGAATATTAAAGTCCTATATACCACCTTTTATTTGCGCCGAAGATGAGGCATTTCTAAGCATTCCTCCGCCTTGTGCGCCTAATCTTGTGTGGGCAAGTAATGCACGCCACTGCCACAATACCCTATACTCATCGCAATATTGTGGAAGTTCATGACAGTTCCTGACCGTATGCAAAAGAGAATATTAAAGTCCTATATACCACCTTTTATTTGCGCCAAAGATGAGGCATTTCTAAGCATTCCTCCGCCTTGTGCGCCTAATCTTGTGTGGGCAAGTAATGCACGCCACTGCCACAATACCCTATACTCATCGCAATATTGTGGAAGTTCATGACAGTTCATGGCCGTATGCAATAGAAAATATGAAAGTTCGATATGTTACCTTTTATTTGCGCCAAAGATTAGGCATTTCTGAGCATTCCTTCGCCTTGTACGCCTAATCTTGTGTGAGCAAGTAGAGCACCGCCCTGCCACAATACCACACACCCCTCGCAATATTGCGAAAGTTCATGACGGTTCATGACCGTATGCAATACAAAATATGAAAGTGCTTACAATAACCTTCAATATGCGCCAAAGATGAGGCATTTCGGCGCATTCCTCCGCCTTGTGCGCCTAATCTTATATGGGTAAGTAATGCGTCAAACAGCGCCAAACTCTGCTCAGCCAAGGAGAAATATGCAAGTTACTGGAGGTCTAAGGTGTCGTATATGATAAAATATGAAAGTTCAGACGTTTACCTTTTATTTGCCGGAGATTTGGCTCGATTCCGCAAAGAATCGAACTAGAATTGCTTTCGTGAAGTTTGGGTTGCGAACGCCTAAATCAAACAAAAACCTATTCAGCCCAACAGTTTGCAAGAACAATAAAGCGCGAGGAGATAAGCATGAAATAACGAGTAAAATATGCATACCTCAGGACTCATTTTGATTCCTCATTCCCCTTGCTTCGCCGATTAAGCCGTGTGTAAGCAACGCATGAAATGCAAAGAACGCGCGCTCGAAAGCGCTTTTTGGGAAAGCGTTAGGCACAATCCTATGAGATGGCACACGGACTTACGACTTTAGTTGCATTATATGAGCACAAAGTAAACATTTTTCATAGTGTCGCTCTCTGCAGTATAATCCTGAAGATAATATTCAGCCGTAAAAAATGCTTTAGCACAGTGAAAATGCTCTCGGCTCTGGGGAAAAAGGTAGCGAATTACACCCCAAAACACGAATGGCACCAGAGGTTACGAGCTGCTCTTCATTGCTATCCGTCGAGAATCGCGCGATCGGCCGCGCAGCGGCCGAAGCTCGTAACTCGTCTGGCTTGCGAGAGTAGCGTGGGGATTAAAAGTTAATCCCCAAAGTTGTGCACATGACCATTCAGGATCCCCCGCCATAAGGCCCGTGCTACACCGAAACTTGGGAAAGCAAATGTGTTGATCGCAGCGATTTCATTGGCTCCTGTTGCGACTGTCATCCGGCGATGTCATGCGAGGTCATGCGAAGGCATTATTTGTGAAATGCCAAAAAGCAAATAATTGTCCAACATTTGGATAACGCACCCGTTCTCCCGTCCTAAGCATCCCGTCCTAAGCGCTCGACGGTCGCGACAGCTCGCGATCCTGAATCTGGCCTGCTCGTCGGTTTTCTGAATTACAGAGCTCCGCGATTTAATCGGGCATTTCCAGCATTTTTAATGCCGCGGTAAATTCGGCCGCCATTCGTTTTCCCGTAAAATCTGTCATACTGAGACACATTACGTCTGTATGATAGCGCTTGACACACACTCGTGTTACCAGGGAGACACTTTACGTCCAGAGACACTTTACGTCTGTTAATGAAGGGAAAGGGAAAGGCAAAAGGTTTAAGATTTAGCGGCAGTAGGAATAGTTTTCAGAAGCATATGAAAAGTATTCTAGTGCTTCTGAAAAATATTCCTACTTCTTCCATATCCTAAACCCTTTGCCTTTTACTGCTGCACGCGACCGGCAAGCATCTTTGAAACTTCCGAGTTTCAAAGATGCGTTTTGTATTTTGGGTGCACCCTAAAATTACAAAACAGCCGAGCGCTTCCCGTTTGTGCGGGATATTCACATGTATTCCATGAAATATTTCATACGAATTAACACACATGTACACGCAGGGGAAACCCTCGGCTGTTTGGCATCTTTGGGTTTGGGTTTGTGTTCGAACCCAAACCCAAACCCAAAACATCTGCCTTAGAAATAAATTGCGCGTTGGGCGCACAAGTAACTTGAAGCCTTGAGCTTCAGGTAACTTAAAGATATATCCCTTGGCAGTATTTGTGCCAAGTTTCGTGCTCTAGGACGCACGGGAAGCCCTCGGCTGTTTGGCATCTTTGCGTTTGGGTTCGAACCCAAACCCAAACCCAAAACATCTGCCTTAGAAACAAATTGCGCGTTTCGCGTACAAGTAACTTGAAGCCTTGAGCTTCAAGTAACTTAAAGATAAGTATCTTGGCAGTATTTGGGCCAAGTTTCGTGCTCTAGGACGCACGGGAAGCCCTCGGCTGTTTGGCATCTTTGGGTTTGGGTTCGAACCCAAACCCAAAACATCTGCCTTAGAAACAAAATGCGCGTTTCGCGCACAAGTAACTTGAAGCCTTGAGCTTCAGGTAACCTAAAGATATGTATCCTGGCAGTATTTGTGCCAAGTTTCGTGCGCTAGGACGCACGGGAAGCCCTCGGCTGTTTGCCATCTTTGGGTTTGGGTACGTTCGAACCCAAACCCAACGGCAAAGGCATAGGACAGTTTCGTAGATTCTGTCCCGATGCCTTCGCAACCTCGCATGGTAACTCATATTATAATGAATATTCAACACTTAATTTGAATTTTGTAATTTTAGGGTGCACCCAAAATACAAAACGCATCTTTGAAACTCGGAAGTTTCAAAGATGCTTGCCGGTCGCGTGCAGCAGTAAAAGGCAAGGCAAAGGGTTTAGGATGTGGAAGAAGTAGGAATAGTTTTCAGAAGCACTAGAATACTTTTCATATGCTTCTGAAAACTATTCCTACTGCCGCTAAATCTTAAACCCTTTGCCCTTCCCTTTCCCTTCATTAACAGACGTAAAGTGTCTCTGGACGTAAAGTGTCTCACTGGTAACACGAGTGTGTGTCAAGCGCTATCATACAGACGTAATGTGTCTCAGTATGACAGATTTTACAGGAAAACGAATGGCGGCCGAATTTATCGCGGCATTAAAAATGCTGGAAATGCCGGATTAAATCGCGGAGCTCTGTAATTCAGAAAACCGACGAGCAGGCCAGATTCAGGATCGCGAGCTGTCGCGACCGTCGAGCGCTTAGGACGGGATGCTTAGGACGGGAGAACGGGTGCGTTATAACATTTGGGACCTCGACCAAATAGTTGGACAACATTTGCACCCAAATGCACCCAAATGTCGCCTGCGACAAATCCTGGATCATCAGATCAAAAAAACGGGAACGGTTCAGAGAGACCACCGGCTAGCTGGGGTGCGAAGATCCTGTATCGCTGGACTGGAATATGCTGCATTTTTCAATCACAGACACTGTTCAAGATGGGGTCGTCTAGTTTTCGACGTGGAGTGTTCCGCATGCTTCCGCTCGCCCGGAAAATCAGAATTCTGCACATATCCTGCACATATCCTGCTCTCTCTCTCTCTACATGCATCCCTGTGTGTGTATATATTGCATACCAGCGTGATTTTCACGCTACTTCTGCTTAACAGATTATCACTCCTTTCCCGACCTCGCTCACACCTGCGCGCTTTCCATTCTTCACGACATGTCTGCGCCAGCCGCTTCAGTACCTGATGTGCCCGTCAGTAACCTTGAAGCGCCTCATGTTCCTGCTGCAACCGCAGGCATTGCACCAGTCCCTACAGACCCCATACCGCCTGTCACAACCCCATCCATTCCACCTGCTGCATCCCCACCCGCTGCCCCTCCTGCCATGCCGGCCACTGGAACCGAGGCAGCACTAAGCAGCCCCGAGCACATTTGCAAGTGTGGAAAAAAACACCCGAAAACGCCCGACTTCATGTCAGCCGACCTCATCCGATTAGGACACTGCGTGTTGGACCCCAGCTTGCGCGCGGCATTGACCCGCCATACGGAAGGTAAGTCGCGAGCTGATCTGGACGACCGCTGTGACGACGAGGATTTCTTTATTTCTGTGGAGCGACTATTCAACAGCGACAAGCTGTTTGAAAATCCCTTTGTTGGGGATGATGACTTCGGCGGTACACTCAATCATATTGGTGCCACAGTGAGGCCTGTGCCTCACGATCGATTCTCGGGTACCCTGAAAACGAAGTGGCAGGAAGTGAGGTCACAGGTAACAGTAGCCCACTCGAACTACGAACGTAGCGGTCAAAACACATCCGACCGCTTGAAGTTCGTGGGCAATGCTGCCCAGCTATATGTATGGAAACTGCTCGACTTGACAAAAATGTTCGGAGCAGCCACACGCGCTGTCGAAACTGACCTGCAAGGAGAGCGCGGCCTGCGTGCCTCGGGTACACAAGCAGCAGCTGGGAAAAAAAAGCAAGCTCCTCGAAAGCGCAAGTCCGTCAATGCGGCAGCCGTCGCTGAGCAGGTTTTGAGTGAGCTTCACGCCCCTGTGGCCTCAAGCTAATCCTGCTGCGGTTGCGGAGGATCCTGTGGCGCTTGCGGCCATTGGGGCGCTGCAAACCGTCACGAACATAATGGCCGCCGAAGCACCTGCCGTGAGCTCTTCCGGCGTTGTGTCCGCACAAGATAGGAAGGCCGACATGGCCATGCTTACTGACTTGGTGAAAGATGACACAGTAGGTGAAGATGTTAAGGCCTTTGCTAGGGAGCAACAGATGAAATTGCTGAAGTCCATGCCTTATTAGAATTGATAGTGAAAACAAATAGTAAAGTAAGAGTATGAAATTTGGACTTGCTTTGTGTGCATCTTGCTTTTGTGTACTGCTTGAATCGCATCTTGCACTGGAACATCTTGCAGTGAAGTGTCCCTGTAGCAAGGGTGAACATATTATCACGGCATCTCACATATATAGCATATCACCTAGACATAGGTACATATATTAGCTAGAGGTTGTATTAGTTATTGCTATCGTTATGATAAAATTATGCACTGTAACCGTTACTAGGGTAACTTTGTAATAACAGTAACCGTGATATATGATACGAATAGTGAACTAACAGTAACCGTGATATATGATAACTGTGTAACTCCGCGTGACTCCGGAAATATTCTGTTTCTCCACTGCGGAATAATTCATATCATCCTAGACATAGATACATATATTAGCTAGAGATTGTATTAGTTATTGCTACAATTATGATAAAATTATGCATTGTAACCGTTACTAGGGTAACTCATGGCAATAACTCATAACATAGCAACAATTCATATCATGGCAATAATTTCTATTATAATACAAAATATATTATGATAGATAATGTGCGCGTACTGCGGATTGTGATCCTAGACATAATGGGTGCTGTTCCTTCCCCATGTGGAATGGGCGGGTCGCACATAGCCGCGCATGGCAATATCATCACGAACACGGTTACGCAAGTCGCTATGAGTGCCGCGTCTTGCGTTGGCTGGGCGAGCGGTGTTCTCCCATAGGCCGGTCGTAGGATTAAAATTTCCTTGACAAGTGTCTTGGAAGTATGGTGCAGCCTCGTCACCATCAAAGACATCTTCCTCGAGGGGATACGGCACTTCCAGGTTCTCATCCAGGCACAGGTTGTGGAGCAGCATGCACACTTGAATGATTTGCTGAGCGTGCTCGGTGCTGCATGTCAAAGCACGGGAAAATATCTTGCTGGACTTTAGGTTCAGGGTTATTATTATGGGCTCTGATAGCCCCTAGCCTGACCTATCTCTGATCGGAACCGTGACTCCGCTAGTAGCTAGGATGACAGTACAGCAGTACTGTACTGTCAGTCATTATTTCGTATTATCCGGGTTTCCGAGATGCATGATAAAAGCACTCGGCCGGACTGTTTATGGAGCTTAGCCAGTTTGTTTTCACCGAGCGGAACCCCTGTTCTCGCAGGTTATGCGCGTCACCACTTTCCCGGTAATTCTGATGGCACAGCGCCTAGCTGTTGCCATGATTGGCTAAGTTTTGACACAGAGATGGGGTGGGCGCCCCCTTAGGCGGTGGTTTTCTTTTCGCGGTATGGCCTCTTTTTGAAGTGGAGATCAGTTTTTCGAGCATTTTTCGGCAGCAGTATCGTCGCTCGCTATGGCTTATTTTTACGTTTCACCTGGCCGGTGGAGAGGGCATTCCGCGTATTGTGGGTCGCAACCACTTTTAGCCAATCGGCTCACGACCTGTTTGATGTTGTTTTTATCGCTGAGACTTCTGCAGGAATTGGCCGCTGCATCTACTAGATTACCTACTGCCGCAACTCTAGCCCACGCTCCCCATCTCGACGTCATTTTGATAATGGATACGCCACAAAGACCACGTACACGCGCTAGGGCGCGTAAATTAGCAATTATTTTCGATGATGTTGGGGCGTTAAACTCGGCTACCCCCACAACACCGCGTTTGGCTACATCTGACGAGTCAGCTACGGCTGCGACACTCGTGCAACGGTTACGCAAGGATTCCTTTGATCTGCAGTGCGCAAAGACAGCAGCGACTAAGGTTTTGGGAGGCAAGACGACAAAATTTCATGGCAATGAATCGTCGGCTTCGGACATTTTTTCACAGCTGATCTCCGAAATTCAGCAGCTCTTCACGCTGCAGTCACAGGCATTTGCACCCCTGTTTGAGCTGACTGCTGCTGATGTCCCTGTCATGCCTGCTGCCAATGAGCTCCTGTACTCTGTGCTGTTGCTGCTGACTGCGCCAGGGTCTCCTGCCCGTAATTGGGTGGAGGCTTCTGGAGCCGATGTTCCTACTGATGGCAAACGTGCCACCCTCGAGGTGGTGCGTATGCTTGCTGATGATTCGACTCCATTCGAGTCTTTTGCTGAGCTGCTTGAGGTGGGAATCTCGGATGAGCATGACCCTGACTCTAGCATTCGTCTTTTTAACAGTTGTCTTCGGGATGCACAGCGTCTGCAGACGCTGCCCGAAGACGCTGTTAAGAGACAATTCCTCTCTGCTCTGTCTGGGCCGGCTTACGCCACGCTGGTTGACTCGTTCGCTCGAGCTGACCAGCGTGCGGCTGCAAGTCTGCTCACCCTGCAGGCACGCGTGCGCGAGCAGTACCGCTGCGGGCGGCTCTCGGGCAAGCGCACTGCAGGGCGCCCCATGTCTGTAGCATCTTGCACCACGGACACTGGCCTGGCTTCGGCCATTGATCGGCTCAGTGCTCAGTTGGTCAAGTTGCAGCGGGATGTGGATTCCCTTAAGAGGGGTGGCCCCAAGCCGCCTCCTGGGAAACACACTCCGCGCAACTTCCACCGACCTGGAGTGCAGCCGCTTGCTCATTCCGCCTCTTCGGAGGTGGCTTTTGACAAGCGGTCTGGCACCTTTGTCCCAACGTGCAGGCACGGAAAGTGCCGCGCCGTTGGGTCAAAGCATTGGCTCAGTGAGTGTCCTCACAAGGACACTCACCCGTTGTCCATTTCGGCATCCTACTGCCAAGCCGTCGAGTCTTATGACTCCGACGTGCTTGCCCTTCGTTTTCAGCGGTACTATGACGCTGGAGATGAAGGGTCCATGGAGCACTTATGTGCTCTCGTGGGGCAACCTGAAATCTGTGAGCTATCTGCGCATTCCTTTGCTACAGAGCCTACGGCTCTGCAGCAGTTCAAGGATGCTGCTGCCTCTGCTGAGTCTGCACCTACTGAGCATCTCTCTATTGGCCGTGTTGCATTTTCTGCGGTCAGCGGCCCGCTTGCTGGTGGTGTCGCTGAGCCGACCACTGGCAGGCAGCTGCTGCCGCGGGCCTCTGCGCCTGTGCATGATGAGCCGGTTGACTTGCATGAAGTCAACCGTGCCACCTTTGTGCCGCCGTCTGCCTCTCTGGCTCTCGGCCCAATGACTCCTGCTGACAATTCTTTCAAGACTTTTAACACTATCCACCCTGACTGGCTTGACGTTGAGCCTGAGCCTGTTGAGGTGTGTGATTCCGATGATGATGGGGAGGGCTCCAACTACCCTCCTGGTGTCTGCCTGACTGAAATTGAGGGGGGTGCACCGCCGGCGGCTGCAGCATTTCGGCGGTTCGGAGTCCCCAGAGGCTCCAGGCCATTTGGCATTGGTGAATTTGCTATCAGCCTTTTTATGGTGGCTACGTTTCTGTTCAGTGCTACGGCGATGCCGACCCTCGTGGTCGGCGGTGGTGTCAGGGGCCTGGTTGAGCCCGGAGCCACTTACGACTACGGTGCAGTTCATCCCGGTGATGCGGTGCTGGATTCTCTTTACCCGCCTGTGGTTACTGCTGGTTCGTCATTGCCGCCGCGGGATGTGACACAGTTCTTTTCTCAATCGACCTCGGCGGCTTTGCAATCTGGTGATTCTACCGTTCCCCTCTGGGATCCGCCTGACCCGCTTGGGTCTGGTGGTGTCAGTGCTTACCAATTCTCATCTCAACTTACTTCGGATGTTTTCCTGCCTTGGGATCCGTCTGCTGAACTCGGCTCTGCCGACCAGCTTTGCAGTGGCTAGAGTCTGCTTGTTTCAGATCCTGGAGGTGTGATTAGCCTTAGCCGCAGCAGCGGGTTGTGCCGGGACAAGTCCCCGGGCACCCAGCTAGAAGTATATCTGTTTCCAGTGAAGTAGCTGTTTGTTATCTGTTTAGTTTGCTCCGCTTGCCTAGCCCTATTAGCTACAGTCACAGCTCCGGGTGGTGTGCTGGACTTTAGGTTCAGGGTTATTATTATGGGCTCTGATAGCCCCTAGCCTGACCTGTCTCTGATCGGAACCGTGACTCCGCTAGTAGCTAGGATGACAGTACAGCAGTACTGTACTGTCAGCCATTATTTCGTATTATCCGGGTTTCCGAGATGCATGATAAAAGCACTCGGCCGGACTGTTTATGGAGCTTAGCCAGTTTGTTTTCACCGACACCCACTTTTCGCACGGCCGCCAACGCGTCCACCTGATTTTTTGCCGCTTTTATGATAATTTTATTTCGATAAATTATGGAATTTCAGCGGCTTATTTTTGGTTTTATGGTTGATAACCTTTTTATTTGACGTGTTTAGAGACGAGCAGGTGCTCAGAATGCCGCCGTACGGTCGACACAGGCCGGCATCTGAGCCACTACTTGAAAATCTGGAGGTACATCTACAACAGATAGTAAGCAGCGCAGCTGCAGCACTACGCGTTCTCAAGATAACGAAAAGAAACTTTACCGCGTTGCAACAGGCAGAGGCAAACACATCAGCGGAATCAGAACTCTCAAATCTCACAGACTCTCAAGTACTGTCGAAAAATCTGCTCGAGGCAGTTAGGCTAGTTGGCGCAAAGGCAGTTGCGACTGTCGCCATAGCAGAGCGAGCCATCATCTCTCAGAAGGAAAGTGAGGATATAGGGCGCTCCACCCCACAGGGAACCGCATTCCAGCAGGGTCCCAGTGTGAAAACCGCCAGACGCAAAAGGCTACGAGACGCAAGTAAAATGGCGAGGCAGCTTGTAGGCAGTGGGGACACACAACAAACAACGGCTGAGAACATTTTGGTAGCAGACAATCTTGGTGTTCCCAAGTCCACAAGCGCGCGTAGCGCATCAAAGCCAAAATACTCGAAGCAAGAACATCCGCCTGGCACCTCAGTCGTCAAGCAAGCAACAGCAACACGTTTGCCAGCGCAGCCAGAGAAACATTCAAAACGAAAGCAGACTAAGACAATCTCTAGCGACTGTAGTGGCAGGATCCATTTGGAGGAACAGAGTTTCTTACAGACGTGCAAAAACTCAGAGTTAGAACCTTCAGCTACGAAGCCATCTTGCAAATCAAAGAAACGTTCGGGATCTCAAGAGCCAAGCACATACACTACAATATTACAAAGCCCATCTGCTAGCGACAGCTAGCATCTAAAGACGCCCTTCTGGTAATCCGAAACTAGTAACGGCTCAGAAGTTAGATCGTCAGCTTTTACACCGTGTGAAGACTACAGAGGGGCGCCGCGAACAAGATCCACTTTTCCCTGAAATGGTTTTCAGTGGGCCTTCAGCAGCGAGCAGCATTGGGGATCAAAGAAAAGTCCTTCAAGCTGTTAGATCGGTTTCCTACACCGCAATCAAGCAGGATAGCAGATCTCTGGAAGGACAATCCGAAAAATAGAATCATTTGCCTACACAATAGAGGCAGCAGCCGGATCTGAAAGAGGCATCTGTTGCACCAGTAATAGAAGCATCTTGCCGCATCTTAGTGCTAACTAGTTTTACTAGCAGTCAGTCTGCACACACGTCGCCACTTGATATGCAATTAACTGTGTTGAGTCCCTAGTAACTTGTGAAAATGAGCCACTCATTCAATTGTGGTGGCTCGGCCCAGAGTAGGGCCATTATTAATTTACTCACACGCCCAACAGGGCGTGGTTTTTTCTTTTTTCTTTTTTCTTTTTTCTTTTTCTGTTTTCACCGAGCGGAACCCCTATTCTCGCATATCTGCCACCTCGCCACCAAAATGCCGAAGGCCCGCTCGATGGTGATGCGGCATTTGGATTGGAAGTAGTTGAAGGAGTCCTCGGGGATATCAAGGCGACGTCCAGGGTAGGGGCACAACAAATAGTCGGAGTTGCCGTAGGCGTCATCAGCGGCGATCCAACAACCAAGGCGCAAGCCGGCAACCTTCAACGCGCCGGCCAACGCGGTCATTTGCCATGCGGTGGAGTCACGACAAGACCCCTGCGCCGTAGCGGTAAACCAACGGAAACGAGCATCGGCATCACGGATAGCTTGGCAAACAATTGCAAAAAAGCCTTTGCGATTCCAATAGGCCATGGGGTTCATGGAGTCGTCTTGAATTGGTTTATGGATCTTGAAGGCGATGCCATCAAGAGCACCCACGCAACCGCGAACAACTTGCCCCGAGAGCTCGTAGAAGCCATCGGACAATGTTTTCAGTTTGGCGGGGTCGTCGATGGGGAACTCGGCGAGATCGTCAAGCTCCATAATCAAGACATCGACGACGTGCCAAATGATTTTGTAGAAGGAGGCGTGACTTTTGACTTGATGAAGGTGCATGATGTCAAGGTAGTGCCCGCCCGCAAGATAACGCAATGTCATCGAAAGGCGAAGCTCGGGCGAAATCGAGGATCCAGAGCTTCGCATCGCTTGACGGTCA
>LGRX02007414.1:0-34700 GCA_001247695.2 Cymbomonas tetramitiformis | reverse complement strand
ACGGCCGTCTTCCAGGCTTGAATTGAGGCACTGGTGGACACAAAGCTGCGCGTGCGCTTACGGCCGTCTTCCAGGCTTGAATTGAGGCACTGGTGGACACAAAGCTGCGCGTGCGCTTACGGCCGTCTTCCAGGCTTGAATTAAGGCACTGGTGGAGACAAAGCTGCGCGTGCGCTCACCGCCGTTTTCCAGGCTTGAATTAAGGTACTGGTGCAGACAAAGGGGCACAACCAGTTCCATGGGGTCGCGATGCGGATGCGGGCACCCAGCAGTTTTTGCGCGACACGGTGCACATGCTGCACATCAGTATGCACACCGCTCGTAACTGGAGTCTGTGTAAACGATCCGCGGCAGCGCGGCACAGTCAAGTCTGGGCTCGCGACCAAACGAGGGCCTGGGCAGCTCAGTTTGCGCTCAAATCGAGGGCCTAAAGGCCTCGCGGCAGCCAGCTAAAGGCCGATGCGGGCGGGCGGTTCTCAACTCGGACTGCCCGCAGTGGTGGATGTGTTGCGTGTGTATGGCACGGGAAGGCTAGAGAGAAGCATTGAACATCCAAGTGAACTGCCTTCCCACCGCCCCAGCAACTTACAGGAGGAGTGCCAGATATTTTAGCATGCCGATCTCGGTCGGGATGGAGCCAGAGATCCGATTGTCGTTCAGATACCTGCAAATGGCGACAGTGCCCGCCCCCGCAGCCACCACACCACCACAACAATGACCTTCCTGCACTCTCCGCGGCTCGGGGCCACAGCTCCTCGCATTTAAGTCGCACCAGGTACGCACAGTACCGGTACAAGGAGGCATCGCCAAGTCTTCCTGCGGCGCCCACGCGGGATCCCAGCTGTCCCGTATGAACCCTTGCACCGCGGGCGGGCTGCTTACAAGGAGAACGCATACTGCAGCATGCCAACCTCCGTGGGGATGGTGCCGGTGAGGCTGTTGCTGTCCAACCACCTGCAAGCTCCCAGGAAGCCCCGGATCCGATTTCCCACAGCCCATTTACGATGTGCGTGCATCATGCCCTCCTTGTTCAACCGGGCATCATCCCCATACTTTCACTTGTATGAGCATAAGCGGCTGGGCGAGTGGGCTGGCCTGCATGCACTCAGCACTTGATGCCATCAGGGCACACGTGTCTGACAGTGTTTCCCCTTCAGGAGTCTTGCGTCTCGGAAACTGAACCGGGGACCTCGAGTCGAACTCGAGTCCGGCCCAATGGAACGTGCACCGCGGACTCAGTGACAGGTGCATCCTCGTGGGGTGAACCTGCCTTGCATCCATCTCATCGGATAGATGACGACCCTGGCGTCGACCCTACAGCCTGAAAACCCTGCCGAACGCCTGCTCCCCGGGCACCCCTGCGCCAGGCCCTGCAGCTGAACGCCTGCTCCCTGGGCACCCCTGCGCCAGGCCCTGCAGCTCCCCTCACGTCCTGCCCCTTGCAGGGCCCTCCTCCACACCAAGCCCTGCACCTCCCTTGACGCCCTGCCCAGTGCATAGCCATCGCCTGCACCAGGCTCTGCACCTCCACATACCGTTCTGCCCTGTGCTCATCCTAAGCGTCATCGACCTCTGGCTGGCGGCGGCCTCTTCCCACTGCCCATCCGCACGCTCAATTGGCGGAGTTGGCTTCCTGCGCCCCAGGCGGCTGCGCGTGCGATGTGGCTGCGAGGCTGACCGCTCTACTAAGGCTTGTGACACGTGGCCATCGTGAGCATACACGCTCCGCACAAGTGACTTACGGGTAGTTCAGAGCTGTCAGCAGGCCGATCTCGGATGGGAGAGTGCCCGTGATGCTGTTGGAGCTCAGCGCGCTGTTGGCGGCGACAGTGAACGGCTTCCACCACAACCCGCACAACTCTCTCCACATCACACCGGTCGTAGCTGCGACTATGCAGTCCCACAGCGCAGTATTAACTGCTCGCCCCGGGGCTCTGAGTGTGAGCTCGAGTCAAAGCGATCAGTGCAAGCACCAGAAACACGGAGTGTAGAGCCCAGTGCTTCGCGGCCAGCCGAACAGGAGCAGAATCCACCGGGAGAGCGCATTGACGCATGAGTGCTTCTGTTGGGCTATCCAACGAGGCGGAAGCGCTTATGATTACTTAATTCGCGAGTCAATTTCAGGTTTACGTCTTGGCAGAGGCAGGCCCATAGCCAGCGTGATACAGGGGTTTTTAAAGGTTTTTTCAGGTGAGCACTGATAAGTTTTAAGTGGCAACGCTGGAAGTTAAGGTGTTTGCCCTAGTGATCTCGCGCGATCTTAGCGACGTTGTAAGTGCCATTAACCAGCTGACGTCGCTTGGTAGGGCGCTAGTGATATTCAAGCCCTTTCCACGTTGCAAATGTCGTCAGCCGGCCGAAATCCGAATCAGCTCAGCAGGGGCTCAGCAGGGGGCTCAGCAGGGGGCTCAGCAGGGGGGCTGTGATACTCAAGCTCATACAGTGTTGTTAGCGCCGTCAGCCGGCTGAGATCGCTCGGGAGAGGGCCGGTGATATTCAAGCCAATCAGACGCCTGCGGACGGCACCAATGCCCCACGCCATGCATTTCCTCTTTAGTTTCGCTGCCGATGGTCATGTTTGGCTTCACGTTTGCATTCTACTTTCAGAGATTAATTCCCTTCCCCCGAGTCGCGGGGAAATGTAGAGGCACCCAAGCAACGTCAGCTGTGCCAAGGGCTAGTGGCATGCGCGACCATCAGCCGCACGGGGATATCACTCCTGGACCTGGATGTGTACTGTACTGGGCAACGCGAGTGTCGTTGGCAGGGGGCTTACAATTGAGTACACGATGCCGGAGCTGAAATACAGCTGCGGTATGCGACTGTATCTTCGAGCGTGGTGCCTGTGCCCAACGCCAACGCGCTGACGAAGAGCACACAAGTAGCCGTGCTGGTGATACTTGACTTCGAAACCATTCGGCGAGTGGTGATGGCAGAAGTAGTTTTTTTAAGGACAGTTAATGCCCCGAACTGCCGTGCTTTATACGCGAGAGTATAACCGGTTGGCATTCAGAACAAGATTTTAGTGTTATCGGTCTTGCAGGTTTGCTATCACGCTCTGAGACTAAAGCGCTAGATTTAGGGTTTAGGTTTTAGTGATCTCGACCCCTGGGGTGGCTTGGTGCCCTGAGACTCTTGTCCACAGAGCTTATGGACTAAAATATGCATTTAGGGTTTGTAACATTATGGTGTCCATAAGAGTTTCTCCGAGCCTCTTCGATGAACTTTAACGCCGACCCTCGCGTGTCGCAGGCTGCGCAGCGGCCGCGCTCGGAGAAACTCTTGGGAACTACTTCGTACTTCTAGCCCCATGGATCCGTCGATTTCGAAGGGGGGTTGGGACAGGATATCTCTACGACGGTCCACCCCCGAGAATTGGTGGGACGAGAGGTAGGCCGCACTTGGCGTGCTCTAGCGGCGTGTAGCTCGATGCCTACTCGTGCGGTTCCCAAAGGTTCTCCGAGCGGCCGCCGCGCGGCCGAGCCGAATTCGCGACCGGCCAACGCGAGGGCCATGTTACATCGTGTGTCTTTGGGCTCGGAGAACCTTACGGGTTACTGACCCAGAAACATTACAAACCCTAAGTATATTTTAGTCCATGAGCTCTGGGGATAAGAGTAGCTCGATGCCCAAGGCAAGATGCATGGTGGGGATGTCGAAGGACATAAGTTGAGATGCGGGACTACCTTGCCTTTTTTGCCGGTTCTATGCGAGTTGCCTTTGTCGACATCGAGAATTCCGCCGTCTCCACACCGTTATCCGTATGGCCTCGTCTGGAAGCAGCGATTGCAATTATTCCGAATCTCACGACCGAGCCGTACCCCACCTAGCACCAACTCACTCATTAGTAGGCTTCCTAAAGATGGACACGAGAAACAAAACAACAAGACGCAAGCTTTTGAAGGAGTCCGACTTGGACTCCTCCATCCGACTTTTAGATGCAGTACGTGACTCTCCCACGTGCCGCACGCCACCGGTGCCAATCCCGGCGGCACCGCACGCCAAGGACGACGACGCCACCAAGGCCGCGAGGGAGAAGTACGAGGAGGCCAAGGACATTGTCAACGGCATCTACTCCAAGGGTCGGCATCGTAAATGGGTGGAAGCTATTCGCCACCATAAGCTAGAAGAGCACTACTTCGGTGACGACACCGAGGCGCTCCAAACTGGCTAAGGTGATCGTGGCCTTCAAGGCTTCCGAGATCGCCACGGCTGGCTTGGACGTTGACGTCTTCGGCCTCGACCACCCCAATCTGGGAGTGCCGAGCGTTTCGTGAACGAGCTCGTCTACGATACGCTGACCTACGCATCATCAAGCCCGACACCGTTGCCTACGCGGCTATCTTCTTGGAGCTGACTCGGCGTCTGACAGAGATGGACGGCGAGCTTTCTTGATCGACTTGATCAAGGGGTGCGTGCCCCCTGCCGTGTGTTAGAAGCACCAGGCGGAGCATTCCGCCTTGACGTACCCCGCTCGTGTGGACCCACGGCCGATTCTGGCCATGGAGCAGAGGCTGGTTCGCGAAAACCGGGCAGCGGACGGGACGCCCACCGACGGCCGCGACGCGCAAGGCTCAGCTTTGGGAGAGCCTTAACCCCATGTTCTACGCGGCGATCAAGGTCAAGTACCCGCGGCTTCAAGATTTGACCGCGGTAAGCGTATTGGTGAACTTTCTGATTTGGTGGCGTATATATATTTACGTGTCCAGGGAGCAGTACGCAGGTGGTGTCCTTGGAACTGATAGGAAGGGATATATATATATATATATATATATATATATATACAGTATATGTGTGTGTAAGATATATATATCGGGGTCAAGCAGTGACACAGAAACGCAGGGGCGGACGTTCGCAGGTACTAAGATGGAATAAACTACTTGGGTAACAGTGACAACGGACACTGGTGACAACTCGGGTCGAGGGGTGAATGACAGGTGACCCATTGTCCCCCCCTGCTGAAATCTGTATAGGCAGCCCTGACCGGGAGTCCCGGTGCAGGCCCCTATGACAGACTCCTAGGACCAGCACTGGACTGCTAACTGATTTGTAGGTTCGTGCTGTGACACACGCTTTGTCACAGGTAGGCTAGACTCCGAGACCGTCCGAGACCGTTCTGGGTATATCTAGCTTAGGGTTTATTTATCTGAGACAGTTTATCCACACTGAGTACGGGACTATCTGATATCTGGTGTACTAGGATATTCCGGTACCCCCTTACAGTGGGGGGGAAAGATTGGGTTCCCCGTGACACCACCTCACCCCGTAGGGATGAGGTGTCACCAGGCAAACATGCCGAAATAATGCAGGATCAAGGAGCAGCCATACCGGCTAACTAATACGGCATGTGCCAGCACCAAACTGAAAGTCACTACTACGGCTAATAAGTCCTAATTACAATGTGATCAATCTTCTTTGAGGGGCGGCTTTAAGGCAGCAGCCGACCCCTGAAACTGTGGAATCCACGGCACCGTGCGGAGAGCTGGCCAACAATCGTCGCCATCGGTGTCCACAAACAAAGGCGTCGGGGGGAGGCGGTCCGGAGTCATCGCATTCGACGGGCGGGTGGAAAGTGAATGCCGCCGGGGCATCGCTCTCCACCGCGGCAAACTGCAGTGAGGGGGACCCCTCAGCAAGGTGCGATGCGGCAGCTGCAGCCGGTGCGGCCGCCCCAGCAGGCTGGGTCCAAGCGGCAATCGTGGGGAGAGGCGGTGTTGTCGGTGCGCCCGCCGGTGCCTGCCCTTGAGTAAATGCCGCCGCGCATGAGTAAGGGCAGACGCCCTTCGTGGGGACGTGGCCGTCCGGTAACCCCCCACAGGCGGAAACATGTGACGCAGGGGTAGCCAACGCCCTCCCACACGAGGTAGCGACCGTGACGGGGAGGCGGCTTCCACTCGCCAATGGGCTTGACGACGTTCGTGCGCGCCTGTATGGACTAGAAAGCAGCGCCGCCCGCACCCTTCCCGCCACTACCAGCCCCAAAGGATGGCGAATTGAGGCGAGAGAGGTGGCCCTCGCTCTGCCACACGGTGCTAATGCGGAGGGCAAGGGTCGAGAAAGTGAACCTTTGCCCAGCGGCGAGCTCACGTAACACCACCAGATATAGTGGGGAAACGTGTGGGGAGCTCGCCGCCGATCGGCTGAGGACGTGCTGGAGGTCTTGAACACGGCCAGCGTCGTCGTAGCCTGGATGAAGTCGTTAATGCTTGTCGCTCAGAACCCGAAATACCGTAAGCTGCGGGGCGGGGTCGACAGTCTCGTCAATCGTAGTTGCCCGCAGCTTCGTCCAGAAGCGGAAAGTGTCGGGATCGATGGTGGCCTCGACGTGGAAACGCAGGCGCTGCAAGGCGCAGCGCCCATCGCGGGAGTGTACGCGGGCGGACTCCTGGTACAGAGCCAGTGCTGTGCCCTGGAGGACGCCCTTGAGGATGATGAAGATGAGCTCGTTCAGGGACCAGTGGTACTCCAGATATTCGTGCTCGATGTCGAAGAGCTTGTCGTTCTCGTAGTGGTGGGAGATGGGGGACAGGACGTGATGAAGGTTTCCCAGAAGGATGGCAAAGTCGGTCTCAGCGTCGGGACCGTCGAGCGTGTAGCCCTTCTGCGGCTTGAAGCCATGGGAGCGGAGTACCTTCACGAGTTCCTCACCGACCGTAGGTGAAGGCGCAATCCAAGCGCTCACTGTACTCGTGATGCTGCGAGGCACGGACCGGGGTGGACTCCCAGACCGAGGCATCGCGGTGGAACTCAGCAGACGTAGCAGCGAGCGTAATGAAGGTGGGCTTGCTGATGAGGGCGGACATGCGCACCGCCGGATCGGATCGGCGGTACCCGGTGTCCGAGGACCCCCCTGAGGAGTAGGGGCCCTTGAGCCGGAATTTGCAGAACCAGTAGGCGTCCCAGAGGCAGCTGCGGCACGCGCGGAGCGGAGGGCCTCGCCTACCGGGCGAGGGCTATGTCGTCGGTGAGACGCCATAGCTGGGATGAAATAAGGGCGAATTGTAAAAAAAAAAAAAAAACACCCGTAAAAAACGTAGGGCGCTGGTGCAGCCCTGAAACCTTGTTCTTGTTCTACAAGTGCGAGTAGTCCGGAAGTTGTGATCTTCATCGCGCCTTGCCATAGACAAAACATGATATTGCATGACTAAGCCAGCGAGGATAACCCGCAGGATGTTCTGCCACCTACAAACCGCCATCACATCGCATGATCGCAATAACATCAAGAAAATCGAAGATGAGACTTTCATTTCGTACACGTGACCTGTCATGCATCAGAAAAACACTAAGGTCGTTGATCGATCGACATCATTCGCTTCAATGAAAGCAACATAACACTCCCTGCTCATCTAGCACACACACACACACACACGCATATATATATATATATATACCATCAATATACAATTTGACAATGCAATGATATGTAGTGTAACCATCCACAATTCATATATGGAACGACGTTGTTTCCCTTTGACGAAAGCGCAAACAATGCAGATCGTTGACCACAACCATTTGCATATGACGGCACGCAATTCGAATCATTGCATATCGCTCGACGACTACGAACCTCAAGATTTCACCAAGAGATCTGGGATTGCCACTGGTCGGTATAGTCGTGAACTCGTGTCGTTGTTATCTTCTTGCAAGCGAAATGATACACCCACCTCGCCGTTTCGAAGATATACCGGCCAACGCAAGCTTGAACACTTCAATTTCAATCGAAAACGTATTCAACCCCGCCTCTGACGGGTGCGCCACTGATGGTGGTATCGTGGGACTGTCACTCCCGCCCACCCCGCGCGCGCGATGGTGGTATCGTGAGGCACTCCCACCCGCCCCTTGCGCGTGATGGTGTTACGTACAGTGGGGCACTCCCGCCCGCCCCGCGCGCGCGATGGTGGTATTATTGTGGGGCACTTTCGCCAGCCCCGCTGTGTGTGCGAATGCACGTTCTAGGGGGCGGGGGGGTATTTCCAGAACCGTTGCTGCCCCGCCCCCTCCGATATCAATATTCGGAAGCTCTTCCCAGGCACGTGGTTGATTCCCACGAGGCTACGATTGATGCTCTGCTTGGGGCAGCGGAAATTTCATCAACGTATGATGCTCCCGAGACCTTGCGGGACGATGACGTCGAGGAGGAGCACGACAATGTGTACACCGCCGAGGAATGGGATGCTTGGGAGGCCTTCCAAGAGTTGTAAGAATAGGGAGGCTACAGCGACGGATCACAGCATCTTGAGGGCCACCGACACTATCCGAGATATTTCTAACATCTCTTATACCTAGCTACCACCGTACATGTATGCAATTTATGCTTGTACTTGACTGCGTGCTTGATTGAAAAATATCGAACTGTGACTAACCTGCTGACTAGTGAACTATTCTAGCATGATGTATTACCCCTTGACTAGTCAGGGTGGTGTGTGGTAGTCATTGCAACGTGTGTGCACCACCTCAGTTGAGGTGGTGTACTAGAATTGCCATCCTGACTCTTCTCGTATGCCAACCTGATACGGCAGTGCAAGTGTGTCACCTTCGGTGGCGCACTTGTGACAGCGCCTACAGATAACACATATTCACTTGTAATGTTACCTCGTGACTTTTCCGGTCCATCTCCGTACGGCAAGCTTCCCTCTTAGGGATGGCTTTTCCAGCACCGCTCCCCTCTCGCGAATTTATAACTATATTCGAAACGCAATCCACATTCAATTTTATCACCCGGCATGGGAACCCAGAACCTGTATGGGTGGGTGCTTGGACATGGGAAGTGAAGGTCGATCCAATACAATATGCACACGTTATCGAGAGATGGAAAATGCGAACCAAGCTTCAATACACTCGGGACCTATGATAAGGTTTCAAAAGGTCAAACTTCCGCAACCCTGTTTAGTAACCTAGAATCGATCTCGAAACAGTTTGATACTGGTTTCAGAGGTTTCCGAAAGTGGTTTGAGTTATCGAAAGAAAATGGGATTTTATGTTTTTGTGCCGATTTACGAATTCGGCTCGAAAACACAACATCTTATCTAACTTATCGATACCTTCCAATGACGAATTGTACGTCAACAACTCGAATCGCATTGGTCACTTCCAATAAAACCAAACATACATTTAGCAAACTTCTGAAACTGGTTTTTAAACCGACTTCAGGTTACGAAACAGGTTACAGGTTCCGAAACCCAACCGTTTTCGCGAGCAACAATTCCATCGGTACACGTCACGGCGACACAAACATCGGGACAATCTTCAACCATGATGCTTCATACCGTACATAATCTGTGCCCTAATGCCACAATACCTTTAAGTGCATTTTCCAGTTCACTCACTCATCGCCAAAAAAAATGATGTCATAATTTGTGATATTACTTTGCCCCCCTAAGCCTTCACACGCACCCCAAAACTCCAAAAGTTCCCAAAGTTGCAAGCCCTCCTGGTCAAGCATTCTCAAGCAAATAGAATTCTTAGAACACTGTTATCAACGCAGTGCTCTGAAAAGTTCCCTCCAACGTCTTTAACCACACTATTCGGTGATATTTCAGGTGCTCATAGAGAGCAGCGCGCCTATTGTTTTTGGGCGATCATATTCCAAAAATAGCCCCGTTGCAATGTGACCAGACCCTTTGAAAGCAATCCATCATACAAACTCTGACATGCAACACTTCTACTTATCCTCTCAGCGAGAAATGAAGCGTGCAAAGCATGGCACTGTCGATAACGTACACAGCCACATTACAATTGACCCACGGGTTACCAATTTGTCGCACGTCATTAATCCGTCCAGATGTTTGCACTCCAGGCACTCGCATCTATTCCAATTGGCGCGTCCCAACAACATAGACACCACCATCACCCCGGCAGCCTCAGTGATGTTGCTCACCAGTGGTGAGTAAACATAAAAACTGCAAAACGTGCAATGCCAACAGGATATATATTGACGTGTGAGGATGACACTGAGAGATAACTACACTTCAATTTGTCACAGAGCGCGGGAACAAACCTGAACAGCCAATCTCGTTGCAGGCTTGTACATCAAAATCATGTTTGGTGTCATCATCGAGATTTGAGATGGTGGCCTCCGTGGTGGTGTAGCTGCCACCATCCCTTTCATCTTCTCCCCCGCAGAGGTAGCCCACCCACATATTGTCGCACTCGCGGTATCTCACCTGCACCTCAGCATGTAAGTGCATCCCGTTACCGCTTTATGCCCACTAAACACATGCACACATTGAACGGCATGAAATCGGCCAACAAAAGCCAGCCCACCATCATCCCAGTGGATGTGAGAAGCAAATCAAGAGCAGGGCGGGGCCGTGACAAGATACCACAAACGCATACATATTCCCAACCCAAATGCAAAGCAGCATGGAAAGATGATACGATGTGACCGATCGTCGCCAAACAACTGTTGGTCTCTGGGTTACGGAGTAAGCGGACCCTGCTGGCATGCCCCCCAGTGGCTCCCGGTCGATGGATGGGACCTGTTGGTCCATGGTTATGTCATGAATGCAGTCACACCACACAGCATGGACACCCCATGTCAAAAAAAGGAAACATGCGGGCACCTAAGTGCTCCCCACAAAATTCAAGGGAAAACACAGAAGGTGTACATCACCACCTTCTGCCTCTCCTCGCAGCACGACAGACGAATCTACCGAGCTCTCCAAGAGGCAGTGCCCGCCAGAATGGCACCACAGGGATAACCGCCTCCCAAAACCCACTTCCACCCGGCGGCCGTCCCCGTTCACAGCGATCCGCCAGTACTCATATCAAGGTCAAAGAACACAAGTCCCCCGGCATGTGTAATAACCATGAGCACTGTACACGGAGAGGGAGCTAGCGTCAGACGAATCCAAGACACTCCCAAAAAGCGAGCCGTAGACGAATCCCCGACGCACTCAAAGAGGCAGTACCCGTCAGAAGGGTACCACAGGGACAGCCACATCCCATCATCCAAATCATTCCAGTGGTCGTCCCCGTTAACAACGAGATGCCATAGACACATGCACACATATACACATCCCACCACCGCTCACGGTATCCCAACCTTCCTTCACAAGGGGAAGAAGCATCTGATTTTAGGGCGCACCCGGTATGACGTAATGGCGAGACCGCCAGTGTCGGCCGGGGCACTCCATCTGATCCGGATGTGGTTGCGGCCAGTTGACACCTTCTCTGGCCTGTCCGGCTTGCCTGTCAACATGGATCCCGAAGCCGATTTTTAAACTTTTAATGTCGACAGAGGATCATGCTCATTGCAATTTCCCGGTCTTTTGTCCCCCGCAGAAAGTGGAGAGGAGCGCGAGGGAAACACTGCAACCGAGCGGGCAGGTAGGCGTGTGGGCAGGGAGGTGGATGGATATGCAGGTGGGCAGCTAGGTGGGCAGACGGACATGTGGGCGAGTAGGTGTGTAGGTGGGCAGTAAGGTGGGCCAAAGGGCAGACCGGTGAGTGAGTAGACGTGCAGGGGCATACGAAAGGAAAGGGTGGGGAGTTATCCAGCAGGGTGGGGAGGTGTGCAGCAGGGTGTGGAGCGTGCAAGTGGGCAGCAAAGTAGAGAGGAAGGTCTGCAAGGAACGCATACAAATGGGCAGTGGGGTAAGTTCAATGGGCCGGAGAGCAAGTATGGGGGCGGGAAGGTGAGGAGGTGGAGAGCCATTGGAGCAGGTGGGCGGAAGGTGGTCAGGATGCGAGTGCGAAGCGAAAACCGCAGTACAATAATGCTGGGTTGGAGGTGATGCTTGAAATTGTATATATCTTGAGCGCATCGTTGAATGTAATACTGCCTGGCATGAGGTGCTGCACGGTCAGAGCTTCGGAGAGAGACAATGCATCAGGGAAGGGTGGGAAACGAAGGGAGGGAGGGAGTAAGATAATAGAGCGGGTGGGAAAGGGGTATAGGATGGGGAGAGCTCACTGTGTAGTCAGGTGAGAGCCCTGGAAGGAGGAAACGGGGGGGAAGGGAAGGGGCAATAGGGGTGTGGGGACTCGGAGGAAGAGGGAAGGGAGGAAGACAAGGCGGCGGGGGACAGATCCAGCGGAGGGGCGAGGACACACCGGGGCTGGTGGGGCTGCGCACGGCGTCGCCAAGGTCGCTCCACGGACCCCACAGCTCACCCTGCTGCGCTCGCACCTTGAACCGATACCAGCCGGAATCTGGGTTGAGCGTGACGTCGTGAATGCAATCCGCGGCGCTGCCCCCGGTACCGTGGCATGAGAGCCCGGCAGGAGAGTATGAGAGGTCCTCGAGGCAGAAGGTCCGCAGCGGCCCCATGTCGCACCACGCCACCTGGTATGTACGCGTGGACACCGAGCAGGCAGTGGTCCTCGCCTCTGGCGTCCACTGCACCCGCATTGTCGAGGCGCTCGCGGGGGTGGCTTGGGGCGGCGATGGCGCCTGTGGGGCGCCACATGTCTCGATGGGCTCCGAGGCCGAGCTCCAATCGCCCTGCGCAAGTTCTCCCATCCCCTCCTCTCCTTTGTAGGGCTCAATCTGTCAGGCCTCTGCGTAGATGCGTCTCGCTTACTGTGATGCATGCCGCAGGAGCTCAGCAATGCTGCATGCCGCCTGCTCGACCCAGCCGCGGTTCAGCACATATATATCCGGGGAGAGAAAGATTCACTAAGCGACCGCGCCTATCATTTTCAGTCGATGATCGATGACCTATCACACTCTCAGGAGATCTATGGCTCACCCCCCCTGCTTGCCCCTGATCTACGGAGCTGCGTCTCTCAAAGTCCTTCGCAGATCTCTCGCTGCAGCTGCTGCCTTTGCTGGCAGCAAACGCAATCCAGCACCAGCCGAGTAACCTTAAAGCGAGGGCCCATGGCGCATCTTCCCGCACTCACTCCTCTGCTCTGCAGCCATCCGTCTGAAGTGGAGACCATGCGAATCGAGGCGAGGATGATAGGATGACAGGACTTTATGGGATCCATCAGAGTGCTCAGCTCGTGCTCGCGCATCCCACCCAGTCCCCATCCACACCGAGCACACCTGCGCGTCCCGCACCGCTGCCACCTCGAACAGGTAGTACACGTCTGGCTCCAGGCCGGCGATGCTTGCGGACGTGGAGGTGTAAAGTTCCGGTGCGCTATGCCAATCGTTGATACACGTCGTGGTGGCCCGTACCGGCTTCCCAAACACCATGCATGCTTCCTGCCCGCCATCCTCTCCCAGCGCCGCCCCTCTCAGCAACAGGGCAGCGCCCGGGCATTCCGTGAATCATCCATCGTCTATGGCTGGCAGATACGCTACGTGCCTATAGCTATGGGGAAAAGCGTTTGCATTTTTTAAGGGGTTCCATTTTAAAACAAAGGGCGTCCTCAATGTTGCACTGGAATCTCTCAGGACTGAAACACGATGGATGAGCCAACGTTGCGAAAATTCACACCAAAAGTGAATTGCGGAAAAGTTCTGCGTTTTGGTACAAGACCCTGCACCGCTGCGCATCCCCTCTAGCCCGGTGCATGGAGGGTGCCCCACCCGGCCATGAGCATGGAAGCCGAGTCATATCTGAGGAGGCAGCGCTAGGTGCGGCCTCGAGGCACGGATAGATGCTGCGCCACATGCGATGCGGTGCGTGGGTGTGATCCGGCAACAGGTGGCTCCGAAGACGTCAATGTGCTCGCCGGCAGGAAAAGCCCCCGGCCCGACCATGGACCGCTTCCGTAAGCGACGTTGACTCGCTACGTGTCGGAATGTTCAGCGGTCGTGCAGTGGATACGCGGAGCGACTGACGTTCATTCTCAAGCGCCGCCTGCACATGGGAGGCAGGACGAAACCTCGTGGCTTTTGTACAAAACCTAGTGAAGTGACTCCACGATATCTTCAATCGGAGTTGACGATGTCGTGGAGCGTGATTTCGGGTTCATCAAATCCCACGATATTTTGTACAAGGTTCACTGGGTTTGGTACAAAAACCACTAGGTGATGTCAACAAATTATGGCGGTGCCCGTCTCTATTTTCGCATTCGGCGTTTCTGATTTTTTTCAGACTCGGGACTTACTATGTATTCCTAAAAATAAAATTATATAAAATTGACCGTTACATATCATCATCCCAATGTGATGAATACATCCAACGGTTAGAATTGCAAAATATGAAGTATTGTGGTGACAATATTAAGCAAAAAACTGCCGGCGAATGTCGATCGCCGACACCCCACAGTCCCTCCACAATATAGTGGTTTCTGTTCACAATATAGTGGTTGTGGCTCCACTATATAGTGGAGGGAAGCCACAATATAGTGGAGGGAAGCCACAATATAGTGGAGGGAAGTCACAATATAGTGGAGGGAAGCCACAATATTGTGAAACCCACTAGGTTTTGCACAAAAATCACGAGCAAATGTACAGTGTCCCCTCTGCACATTGGATTGGCCAGGATTGGCAGGGAGCTCCCAGCCAGGCATCCGCGCGGCGCTTCAGGTCGACTGCTGCTGACTGTGCACACATTCTCCACATCCCCGGACCGTGGCACGTGTCCTGCCGGCGAGCTGCTGGTGAGCGCGGTGGCGCACCATGTAGCGCACGCGGTAGCCCGCCGCCGCCCCGCAGCCGTCATTCACCGGGGCGGACCACTGCAGCTCGATGGAGTATACGGAGCGCGACTTCATCTGCGGGGGCGCGAGGCTGAGCGTGGTGCAGGTGCGAGCCGCCCCTGTCCAGTCCACGAACTCCCCCCAGCCCTCCTCGTTCTTCGCCCGTAACCGGAAGCGGTACTCCTCGTCCAGCTCCAGCCCCGTTACCGTGAACTCTCTCGCATCTTCTGTGCCAAGCCCCTCCCCCGGAAGGTGTCATCCACGGCATTCTGCACCCTCACAGGACTGCCGCCGGGGCCGTCCATGGCACTCACGAGAATGGCCCATGCCTTTGGATCGCGCATGGCTGGCGGTCGTGCAGAAAGCACCGCCGCCTCAGGGCTCCACGGCCTGTGCCCAGGGCCGTACGAAGGGAGGTCGGGAGGCGCCTGCGATAGTGGTGGAGGCGACGGACTCGTCTTCCCAGGGATGCAAGTAGTCCCCGTCATCATACCGCAGCTCATATGCAGTGACCGGTGGTGGAGGATCGCCCCCTGCAGACTGCAGTGCCGTGGCGGAGGGCGGCGACCACGTCACCGTCATGGTCTTCTCGGTGGCTGCGCTGACGGCCAGGGAGGCCGGGGGGCCCGGGCAGTTGCACGGCTCGAAGCAGAAGTGCGCGTCCTCGCCGGTGTCTGGGTTGTTGCTAAACCACACCTCACTCTCGATCTTGTCCAGCACATTTGGGCAGTACCCCGACAAGCATTGCTCATCCTGCACACGCCCAGCACTCCCCCCTTCATTCAGTCCCTGCGCTCCACCTCTGGGCCCTTCCAGGAAGTGTTCAGTGCAGATGCAAGTGCTCAGTGCCCCTCGCACATCGGCCCCAGGGTCGAGGCAGACAGCCCGAGCTCGCGTCTTTTCCGCTTCTCGAGACCGAGGGAAGCCACGCATATGCCCTGCCTGCTACCAAACATTTCCTCGCATGACTGAGAGGTTCATATTGGCCCGTCTGCGATATATATATATATATATATATATAGGATATATATATATATAGGGATAAGTCTACATCGGGGGCAGACACTTCATTTTAATCTGCATCGGGGGCAGACACTTCATTTTGATCTACATCGGGGCAGACACTTCATTTTAATCTACATCATTTTAATCTGCATCGGGGGCAGACATTTCATTTAATCTGCATCGGGTGTAGACATTTCATTTTAATCTACATCAGGGGCAGACACTTCATTTTAATCTACATCGGGTGTAGACATTTCATTTTAATCTACATCGGGGGTAAGCATTTCATTTCCATGTAAGGATATCATGTAAACGAACACATCATTTCGCAAATCCAACCCGTAGATCTGTAAATCATATTGCGACGAACATATCTACCGCTTGGATTTGCGAAATAATGTTTTTCTGTGCGTCCAGCAGTAAAAAACCGTTTTATTTCGCTCGACAAGACAGTCTTTCATCGTTTGGCGCACAAAAAAACATTATTTCAAATCCAACCGGCAGATATGTTCATCGTAATATGAGCGGTTGGATTTGCACCATTATGTTTCGTTTACATTATATCATTACGTGTGTCTACGCATGCTATGAAATGTCAACCCCCGATGTGGATTAAAATGAAGTGTCTGCCCACGATGCAGATCAAAATGAAGTGTCTGCACCGATAAATTAAAATGAAGTGTCTGCCCCGATGTGGTTAAAATGAAGTGTCTGCCCCGATGTGAATTATAATCAAATGTCTGCCCCGATGTGATTAAAATGAGATGTCTACCCGATGTGAATAATCAAATGCCTGCCCCGATGTGGATTAAAATAAAGTGTCTGCCCCGATGAATTATAATCAAATGTCGGCCCCCGATGTGGATTATAATCAAATATCGGCCCCCGATGTAGACTTATCCCTATACATATATACAACCTTGTGTACACAAGTTTATACGTACAACCTCGTATACATATATATACATAGCAGCTGCAGTAGGGCCGAGGAACCGATTGGTCAACGCTCGCTCCAATGCTTCAACACACAAAATTATCACAACACAGCTCCGCATGCTGCCTACCGCAGAGTGATCCGCATGGAGACCCCTTCACCCCCACCCCTATGCCTATTCCTACTCGGGCTGATCTGCGCACCACATGCACACCCCAGCGATGGGAGACTGCCCCCGCTGGCAGGATCCGCCCCCACCCGCCCCCCTCCGCGCGCACCATGAGGCAGAACCAGCCCTCCTCGAGCTTGGCGAAGCAGCCGATGCTCTCCACGTAGTACTCCTGCGCGGTGCAGGCGTCCACGCACTGCCACCCTCCGCGCTCTTCGTCGGACATGTTCAGCTTCGCCCCCCCCTTGGAGCTGTGGCTGCACACCTGTGGGGGGTCGGTGGAGGGCCCTCACCGGGCATTCAATGTTTGGGAACGACCTCTCCTCAGCTGCCACGCCCTGCGGAGGCCCCCGCTGAGGGACGCGCTGCGCAGCCCTCGGGGGCGTCGGTTCTTAGGCTGGGGGGCGCGTGACCCTCCCAGTGCAACCGGCTGGCCAGCCCGGGAAAGACGCACCTGGTCCCCGGGGCAGTGGCTGTCCCTCGCGCAGTCCGGCAGGAGGGACTCAAAGGCATTGTGCACGAGATCCTCCATGTCTCTGATCCACAGTGACCCCTCCCCGATCCGTCGTCATGGTACAGCCCGCTGGCGCGCGCGCGTGTGCGAGAGAGAGACAGCGAGAGCGTGAGGGGCTCTGGGAGGGAAGGGATGGGAAAGCGTGCAGCGGGTTAAGGATGGACCGCTTGAAGGAGCTGACGTTATAGGTGAAATCGAACTCTTGCACACGGTTGAGCCAGTTAGCTCGGAGCGACACGAAGGGTCCCTCGAGTTGCGCCAATTTCAGCATGCTGAGGTCCCGCACCACAAACTCCTCCAGCTGCGGCACAAAGGCTGCCGACTCTCCAAGCCGCCGCCGCTGACGCCGCCCTGCAGCCCCAAGCACCCGGACCCTGAATGCTACTCGCCGCGGCGTAAGGGTGACGCGGGGTGAGTCAAGCGGCGGCAGGAGCGGCCAACCGATGACGCGTTCAGAGCTGCCTTCGCGCACAGCAGAGCGGCGACCGTGAAGCCTAGCGCACTCCGCGCACGGGGACGCCAAGAGCATTGAGCCGAGTGGGCAAACCGTGCTGGTCGATGGAGTCAGCGCCGAAGCCCACGTCCAGGGCGGCTGTGAGGCCGTCGGATTCTTCCGGGAAGAACAGCTGCTTGATGTCCTCGAGCACGGCTGCGCCCCAGTCCCTGAAGGTGAATCCCGCCGCGGGGACCATTACCAGCGACGTGAAGAGGTCCGGAATCTGCTCCCACCCCCACCCTCAACATACAGGCACAGCCGCCCGCCCTTCGCTTAGAGTCTGTGAGTCCGCATCTGCTGGGGCGAGCCTCGGACTGTGCCACTGAGCATCGACTGCAGCTCACCTTCGCCCCTGATCTATGGGGTAGGGGCGAAGTCGGAGACAAGGGCGGAAATGCGCAGCAGCAGCTTCGAGAATTGCAGCCATTATCAGTCGGGACACCCCACTTGACGCGCCGGGATGCACCAACATCGAAGGGGGGCCTACCGCTGCGGAGGAATCGGGGTGAGCGCCGGGAGAGAGTAGGGGTTGAAATCTCGAAGTGGGGTGCGAGGTGAATGGGGTAGACGGGGTCTGAGAAGCCTCAAACACCTCGGAGAAGCAGGAGGAGGCAAGGTAGCGGGGGCGGGCAGGGGTGTGCTGAAAAAATGCGTAAAAAATATCATGAGGGTGCAGGGGGGTGCAATGGGGGTTTTCAGGAATTTCAAATGGAGGCGAGCAACCTTGATGGCAATATTTTCGAAGGCTGTGCCAGGGGATATCTCGTGGTCCCCAGCAACAACCCCGAGATTCACTTTCTGGTTCGTGAGGTTGAGCGGGATCTCGACGGTCATGATCTCCTGCAACGAGATGCTCTTCGCGTCTGCAGGCACGGCGATGGGCACCGACACCTGCTCGAAGAGCTGATACATGGGCACGCTGTAGTTGTCCGCAAACAACACCTCCGACACCTCGACCAGGACGCCATCGAGCAGCTTCGCAACTCCGCGCGGCAGGTCGCCTGAGATGTCCGCGAGCAAGCCCTGCCGCCCGTCCGTCCGCCAAACAGCTCAGAGCCTCATGTGGGCAACTCAGCTGAGGCGCCTCGTGCCCCTCTGACTGCCGGCCCACCCCCGCTACGTGCTGCCGGGGATGCCGGCTTCACCTCAATTGGCCGGCAATTGGCCGAAACCACACATATTGCTGTCCCGGCTGTGTCAACGTGGGATATCATCTCACAGCAGTCCGGCCGCGGCTGAGTGCAGAGTGCCTTCCACCTGCAGCATGCGCGGCGCGCTGCAGCCGGGGGTGCCCGCGGTGTGCCTACCCGGGGCGCCAGGTGTCAGCTCACCTGCGCTAAGTTGGCCATGGTGAAGTATAGAGGCTGTGTGACGTGGGCGCCCCGGAGGAGGGTTGATAGCTCCACGACCTTGCCCTGAGCTCCGAGCCCACTTCCCTGTGAGCGGCCGCATGCCAAACCGGAACTCCAGATCCATACAGCCTTCCGCCCCCCTTTGAACCCCCTTCTTGCGGGCTCCTCTGCCCACTTCTGCGGTCAGAATGATCTCCCATGCGGCATCTCGGCATCCACCGTGGCCTTGCGAACGCCAGGCGCGGGCTCTCAGAGACCACCGCGCGCCAGGCGCAGGCTCAGTGCACATAGGGCGGACCCACCGATGTATAAACAGAGCTGACCTGTGGGATCGGAGACGGCTTGTGCGCGGCTCACCTGGGCGTCCTCCGTGATCGAGACGTAGGTGTTGTGCACGGAGGCCACCACAAGCGCCCGCACCTCGTTGATCTCCATGTCGTACCGATCCAGCAAGCTGCTTGCGGGCACGGTCACGCCCTTCAGCAGCTCGCCCAGGTTCAGCTCCGCCGCGGTCTCTGTGCGGAGCTGGAAAGCGAAGTCGAGGCCGAAGACCTGCGCTTTGCAGGCGATGCTGAACCCGGGGTTGAACGACTCCTCCTGCGGGACCCCGCTTCGCACTCCTCCGTGTGAGTCGGCGGCCTCGGCGCGCTCCCGTGGGCAGGTCACGCCGGCCGCTGCGCATGCACTGCCCACCTCTGAAGCCCCTGCGTACCGTGCGCTTGACGGGCGCCAGGCTGCTACCAAAATGGCGAGAATTCCCTAAGCTTGCTGATGGAGAACGCAAGGACTTTACGCGTGTCAAGTGAACTGCGCTGCACTGGGGGATTGCCCCATCACGGTTGTGGGCTCGCTCCGAGGCTGATTTCCCTCGCCGGCTCTGGCGAGCTACACCACAGCTCCTGCCAGCGCATGCGCACTCCGCTGGCCGCAGCCATCATAGCGAGCGTGCACCACCTGCTCAGAGCTGCGACAAATGCAGCGCAGCAGCAGCTCGAAAGCGCTGGCACCACTCCCTCATCGCAGAGCACCGTGCAGATGTGTGCAGATGTAGAGGTGCCGAGGCAATCGCGGGTCAAGCCAGGCTCTGCCAGGTATGCCTGACTGAGACACATGTGTTGGAAACAGGCGCGTGGGGTCTCAAATCGAGGGATCTGAGGGTCTCGCGAGTCTCCTAAAACAAAGCGCATCACGCGCCCGGGAGAGGCCCCGTTCAGTGTTGCCGGCCCCTGACTCTCCCGCCAGCCCCTCGGCCTCTAATGCTCCGCACTAAGGCACCCCCTCCTCCCTCTCCCCGGCAGGGCCAGGGAAAGCTGGGGCAGGGCGCGGGCTGAGGGGCGCGCCCGCATCATCACGACATCGTTCTCCACGTATGGAACCTTGGCGGTAAGGTAGGCGCTGCTGAGGCTGGTGGCGACTTCCTCCAGGACAAATGCCCGGAAGAACTCCAGCACCCACTCCGGCACTGAGTGGTCTTCTGGCAGCGCCGCAGGGTCCTGCGTGTCGACTTGCTCAGCGAAGTTTTGGTTCCAGAAGATCACGAGGTTGTCGAAGGAGAGCTGCGCAACGCCCACTCTGCGGCAGCGCTCCGAGACCCCGGGGCGCACCTCAGAGGACGCGAAGCAGCCACTGCACAATTACAAGACTAGCGGGCTGCACCCGAGGGCAGAGACTCGTTAGGAATCCTAGGATACGCTTAGTACCCGCCGTAGCTCCGTAGCTGTCTTGCAGAATAATCTGCCCTTCCTCCACGAGTCCGGCGGCCCAAGCAAGGGCGGACGGGGCACCACTGAGCTGCGCGACACGGATTCCCCGGTACGTTCTCCAGGATCGGCTATCCGTCTTGTGACGCTCCCTAGCACAAAAGGTTGCAAGTAGAGAATTTCAACGCACTTTAAGCTTAGGGCGCTACCTTCAGGCTTAGGGCGCTACGGCAGGTCAGCCGGGCCTCCTTTGAATGCCAGGACATGCCGGGACTCGATGGCGCCACGTGCACTGAATGGATTGCACCCCAGAAAATAGATGTGACGCACAATCGGCGGCTGCTAACCCATTGCTGCGCTGTCCCCTCTCTTCCCGGCATCTAGTGCGGGTGACACGTGGCGGTGATCCAGAATGACACTCTTCCACGTGGCGGTGATCCAGAATGGCACTCTTCCACGTGGCGGTGATCCAGAATGGCACTCTTCCACGCGGCGGTGATCCAGAATGGCACTCTTCCACGCGGCGGTGATCCAGAATGGCACTCTTCCACGTGCGGTCATCCGGAATGGCACTCTTCCACGTGGCGGTGATCCAGAATGGCACTCTTCCACTTGGCGGTGATCAGAATGGCACTCTTACACGTGGCGGTGATCCAGAATGGCACTCTGACACGTGGCGGTGATCCAGAATGGCACTCTTCCACGTGGCGGTGATCCAGAATGGCACTCTTCCACGTGGCGGTGATCCATAATGGCACTCTTCCACGTGGCGGTGATCCAGAATGGCACTCTTCCACGTGGCGGTGATCCAGAATGGCACTCTTCCACGTGGCGGTGATCAGAATGGCACTCTTCCACGTGGCGGTGATCCAGAATGGCACTCTTCCACGTGCGGTCATCCAGAATGGCACTCTTCCACGTGGCGGTGATCCAGAATGACACTCTTCCACGTGGCGGTGATCCAGAATGGCACTCTTCCACGTGGCGGTGATCCAGAATGGCACTCTTCCACGCGGCGGTGATCCAGAATGGCACTCTTCCACGCGGCGGTGATCCAGAATGGCAATGGCACTCTTCCACGCGGCGGTGATCCAGAATGGCACTCTTCCACTTGGCGGTGATCCAGAATGGCACTCTTCCACGTGGCGGTGATCCAGAATGGCACTCTTCCACGTGGCGGTGATCCAGAATGGCACTCTTCCACGTGGCGGTGATCCAGAATGGCACTCTTCCACGTGGCGGTGATCCAGAATGGCAATCTTCCACGGGGACTGATGGGGGGATCCTGGGTGCGGATCGGAGGCCGGGTAGGGCAGCCGCACTTGATGACGCCGTATGCTGGGTTCTCCAGAGCGAAGTACAGGGAGGCGTTGAGCTGCACATAGCCGAGCTGGAGGGCGGCTTCGAGCTGAGGCGTGGCTCCCCAGGCCCCTTCGCTCGGAGCCACTTGAATGCCCAATGAGGCCGGGCCCTGCGACCCGCCCTCCCCCTGCAATCAGCTCTCCAAATGCATCGACTCCGCTATGCCTTTCCTGCCAAGTCGACGCAAGCCTCATGCATGGAGCCTCAATTGATTGCTTCTCCATCATCCTGAAATTCCCCATCATCCTGTCATTCCCCCATCATGCCGTCATTTCCCCATCATCCTGTAATTTACCCATCATCCTGTCACTTCCCCATCATCCTGTCATTTCCCCATCATCCTGGAATTCCCCCATCGTGCCGTCACTTCCCCGTCATCCTGTAATTTCCTCATCATCCTGTAATTTCCTCATCATCCTGTAATTTCCCCATCATGCTGTCATTTCCCCATCATGTCGTCACTTCCCCGTCATCCTGTCACTTCCCCATCATCCTGCCATTCCCCATCATGCCGTCATTTCCCCATCATCCTGTCACTTCCCCATCATGCCGTCATTTCCCCATCATGCTGTCACTTCCCCATCATCCTGCCATTTCCCCATCATGCTGACATTTCCCCATAATGCCGTCATTTCCCCATCATCCTGCCATTTCCCCATCATCCTGTCACTTCTCCATCATGCCGTCATTTCCCCATCATGTTGTTATTTCCCCATCATCCCGTCATTTCCCCATCATCCTGTCATTTCCCCATCATCCTGAAATTTCCCCATCATGCTGACATTTCCCCATCATGCCGTCATTTTCCCATCATGCCTTTATTTCCCCATCATCCTGTCAGTTTCCCATCATCCTGTCAGTTTCCCATCGTGCCGTCATTTCCCCATCATGCCTTTATTTCCCCATCATCCTGTAATTTCCCCATCATGTCGTCACTTCCCCATCATGCCGGCATTTCCCCATCATGCTGTCATTTCCCCATTATCCTGTTATTTCCCCATCATCCTGTTATTTCCCCATCATCCTGTCACTGCCCCATCATCCTGTCATTTCCCCATCATCCTGTCATTTCCCCATCATCCTGTCACTTCCCCATCATCCTGTCATTTCCCCATCATGCCGTCATTTCCCCATCATGCTGTAATTTCTCCATCATCTTGAAATTTCCCCATCATGCTGTCGCTTCCCCATCATGCTGTCACTTCCCCATCATGCCGTCATTTCCCTGGCCCTGCTGCGCCGCTGCAGCCCCCCCGCGGACTGCGAGAGGTCTCAACCAGGAGTGGATGCAAGCGGCATGCAAACCAACAGGAGGATGCCATCTCACGATTGCGGTAAAGCTCTCCCGCATGGCTCTGTCTTGTCGCCTGATTGCTGTGCCCGCCCGATCGGGAGCTCCGCATGCATGGACACACGTGGGTACACGTGGAGGCCTCAGAGGGTCCCCGCAGGCTCGGACGCACCAGCGTGAGGCCTTGCAGGCCGAACGCATTCCGCCAGGCGCCCTGCATGCCCCCCTTGACGTACACATCGGAGGGCGCGCCGTACTCTCCGTACAGGAAGAAGTACAGCGGGGGCTGCCCGGCCAGGCGCAGCGGGAAGGTCGCGCTCAGGCTGAGCTCGGCTGGGAACGCCATGTCCACCGTCAGCGTGAGGTCCGTGAGGCTCCAGCTGTCGGAGATCTTGATCTTCGGCAGCGAGAGGCTGAACGAGGGGGCCGCAAAGCTCAGCCTCCTCTGCGTTGCGATCTGTGTCTCCTCCCATGACATGGTCTCGCCAGAGGCTGCATCTCACCAACCACCCGCCCGACCTTGTCACTCCTCCCACTGCGGGAGCGGAGCCTGAAAACAAGCCCACTCTGGCTCAATTACGTGCACCGCGGTTAGAGCTTGGAGAAAGGCGCGGCGGAGCCTGCACGCTAAGTCTCGCCTGCACAACCGCCATGAAAGACGGCCTGTGATGGGGGGAGACAGATGCTGGGAGGGCCTGCAGGAGCCCCCCTAAAAGGCAGCCTGTGGGATATACGGGGAGAGCTAAGCTCAGGAACCGAGTGGAAGAGAAGAGGGACGCGCGCGGAAACCGACGAGCAGTGGGGTACACGCGGCACAACTGAGGTGGGCATTGAATAAATTGGAGGGCTCAGCAAACGCCACTTGAACCATAGCCAGCAGATTGGGGCAGCAGGGGGGAGGGCGGGGGAGTCGCTTACCCAAAGCGCTGCCTAAGGCGCCCTCGGCAGGGGCGAGGCCCGCAGCCTGTTGCAGCGCCGCGGAGAGGAGGGAGCGCCGGCGCGCGGTCCAAAAGTCGACATGGAAGCGGAATTCGTAGACTGACTCGGCAGTCTCCTGACCGTCAGCAAGGCTATCCATCAGACGGCGTACCCCACCTGACTCCTCGTCGTCCAATAGCTGCACCCGAGCCATCAGTGTGAAGCCTGTTGGGCAAGGAAGATCCCGCAGGGTCCCTTTAGATAGCTCCTGTTTCATTTACCTCAATTCCAATAAGTTTGCGATGATAGTCATTACACACCGTACCGGCCGTACTGACCCCAATGAAGGGGTCCAACACTGTATCATCCGCATTTGAAACAGTTTTAATAATCCACTCTAATATACCATAAGGCCTCGCCGCCGGGTGCTTGCTTTTGTGATTTCCGTTCGCAATATTTATCACAGACTTCGGGAATCGTTTCCCGTCAGATATTGTGTTAATTCTAGGGTTGTTTCCAGTATACAATTCTGTGCGTCTGCCTGGAATACGTGTGTACGTTTACCGTCAATCATCTGTGGATTGTAGGTCGGTAACTTATCATAGAATACATACAACATTTCGTGACTGGCAAAGTGGCATCTGATTGCAATGATAAAATCCAGAACTAACCGTTTTCTCCCAAACGATATCATATTTTCCTACCTCAATATATTTAGCATAAAGTACTACGGATGAGCAGGCTGGGCAGAGATGAGGGTGTCACCAGGCTCCATCGGGCGCCCAGCAGTGGTGGTGGCGCCAATATCATACGAGTCGGAATAGAGGAAAACTCCCAAGTAGTTCGGATCGACGCCGTCCAGGATGCGGAGGTTCTCTTCCTCCACGTCAGCGAATGAGGCCACAGCGGCGCGCACCGAACCTGGCTCCGCCAGCAGCTCGATGCTGAGTCCCCACTGCTTGAGGTTGCTGCGGAGCTGCAGGTTGCCGAAGATGTCGGCCTCAAAGTAGGGCGCCTCACGGCCGAGGCGCGTGTGCAGGGTGAGCCCCAACAAGATGTTATCCAGCCCATTCTAAGCTCCTCCAACCCCCCAACACCACGCGTCGCCTCCGCGTGTCAGAGGCGCCATCCAAGCAAATGAAACGGTCGCACAGCGCTGCACGCTGCACGCAGAGCACTGGACGCAGCCCCGCGCTCACCGAGGACCGCGCGGGGCGCACGCCTACTGTCCGGCAAGAGCTACGACCCGGCATCTAGGCGATGTGGCTTCTGTCCCTGGCTTCGGAACGAAGCGCGCCTTCATATACGTGGCGTTTGCACGCTACTTTGGCACGGCTCACAGGCACTTGACGGTAGCCCCTTGCATGCCTTAAAGAGTGCCGGCACCGCCTGCAGAGTGTCTCGCCATAGCTGCGTGGCGCCATTAAGCGCCCTGCAGACTCTGACTATTCGATATGCGCGCTCGAGGTGCGCCGCTGACCGTGGATGGGGTTCTTTTGTGAGTGGGGCACCGATCCACCTGTTACGGTACGCATAGCGAGGGCATCGTCCAGGCGGACAAGTGTCGTGGGAAATCGAGGCAGACCTTGCTAATACGGGCCTCCAGCCGGGCAGCGCGCAACTCCAGCCAGTCCAGGCCGAACAGCGAGCTGCTGTTGGAGGAGCTGAGCTGGCCAATCGCAGTGAACACACAGCTATTGGAGCAATTCAGCTTAGCTTCTGTTGAGAACCACAGGTCTCCTTCCTGGCATCCAAAACCAACCCGCCCATACATCTCGGCGCCATGCATGCTACGCCTACGAGCTACATCCGACGGTCTATGACACCGTTCAAGGAGTCGCAACATGCATTGCTCAGAAACTCAGTCACCACATGCCCCAGTAGTATCTGCCGCATCGTCCTTGCAGCCACATTTGCCGCCATTGTTCCAAGGCTGCCACCCTCCCATCCTCGCCTCTGCAGCAGGCAGCGTGTTCCTACAAGCCTGTGCAAGGACGGTGCAGAGAGCGGCCTTGCCACTGGGGGCATCCTGCATCCCCTGAGCTGCATTGACCGGGACAACGCCTCTCGCGAAGGGCCGCGCCTGCTCGGGGAGGCCAATGCGCCACGTGGAGGACAGCGTGAAGGTGGGCGGCCACGTCAGCTCCACCAAGAGCTCCAAGTGCGAACAATCCAGGTCGTCTGAGATGGCAATCTGGTGCAGCCCCAGCGTCAGCGTTGGCGTCACCGCCTCGGCCGGCACTGTCTGGACGGCACCACTCTGAACGTCGCCTGACAAGGAATTGATGTCGGGCAGATAAAGTTTGAGGTAAACCGCGCCCACTTGGTCCACGTAGCGGCTCGCTCCAAAGGGCCCCCACGACTCGAGCGCCTCCGCCGTATTTGTGCCTGCAGGCTCTCCTCCCGCCCTCTCACCCCACTGTGCCTCGCAAGATGCCACCCCCTCGCTCTGCCCTCCAATCAGCCTCCCGGTCTCCACCCACAGCTGACACCATGGTCATAGCCGATGCCGCAGAGCAGGTGCTCCACGAGTACTCATGAAGTCTATGGCTGAGTTTATGCCCGGCTCCGGAAATGAAGAAACGAGTACCAGCCGTCGATTAACATCAGCCGTGGATGGGTCCGAGAGATGCATCGGGCATGGATTCATCCGAGGGAGCTCTATGCAGACACGCGCATGTGTTCCTGTCTTGAAATTGAACTTGTTGGGAAGGCGCGCGTCATAAATATCCAGCAATAGATATCTGACTGGTGGTAGGTTGATTGAGGGTGTCAAGACTGTTGAGTCGAAACGCGCTTGATGTTACACCTGGCAGTTCTGCACCCTCAAGAACTTTTGCAGAATGCGCTGCTGTGTGCCATCGCGCCTTTCACTGAGCCGTGTGGTTTTAATGATGCCGGCGATGCCCAATAAAGGAACAGCAGCCAAAAGATCAAATTTCATATAATTATCATCGCATCTTTTGGCAAATCCGACTGCAGAACCACTTTGCGTGCCAGTCGGTCATCTGGAGTGCCACACAAACAAGTAATTGCTCCGGCGGATTTCTTATTTGGCTTCAGTGCCAAAACGGGGGATCAGGTCGGAGGTTCGAGGCTATGGTTCATTATGGACATGTACCGAGAGAATGTTACTTGTGGCTTCACTTTTTTATTACACCATCGATCTTCATTTCTCGGTGAGACAATTTTATTCAAACCTCTTGCCACCCGCAAACAACTGAACTAGACCAATCACCACGTGGCGTTAGTGGCTAGAGGCAGAGGTCTCGTGGGAGCTGACCTGGCAACACTGTGGCGAGGCCCTCAATGGAAATCCCGGGGGTGTGATACTTAGTGTTGGAAATTGTCATGATCACGTTAGCGAGCACCATGTCGTCTGCAGGAGCGTAGGTCCAATCCACACCCAGGTCGCTGAATGTGGTGCTCGGGTAAATGCCTTCGCCAAGTCCAACAACGCCACCATTCACCGCCAGTTCCAGCGTTGCGGTGTACTCCTGCGCCGTGCACCTCCCGATTCCCAATGTGCGTCACCGAGGCGTCGAGTCATGCAGTGGCACAGCAGCTGGGATGCAGGCTCTGCTCCGCCCCCCAGCCGTGTGGCGGCGGACAACAGAGGGAGTCAGCGTAGCTTGTCGCGGCGCTCTCCGACATGGCGGATCCATCCAAATAAATGGATGCTTACCAAAAATAATGATGCCGCTCCCAGCGTAGACGCCCCCCCTGTGCTCGAGCCCACCACGAGGCACTCGCATCGCACCGCGTGGCGCACGCCCACAACACCATTCCCCGCGCACCTTGCAGTTGTTGACCGTCTCCGCTTCCATCTGGGCGGAGGCTGTGTAGGCACCGCCGCCCCATGAGAGATGGGCTGTGGTGTTGAAGGTCATTCGCTGCAGGCCAAACTTCTGGTCCTTGCCGGCCTTGCCTACGCTCCCAAGCCGCACCTGCGCCGTCATGTCCCAGGCGTGCAGCTGCATGCCCCCTATTTGTAGGCTCCACATTGTTTTGACATGCCCGTCCAGGGACCACACCTCGTGACTGTAGCCGCCCTGCATGCCCCATCCGCACTCACATTCCATTCCCCTCATCTGCGCCTTGTGCATCGCGTCCCGAGTCCGGATGCAGCCCCGACACATGTGGCTGCCGTGCTAGCAAGCGAGGGTCCAAGACAGGTGCTGTGGCGCTGGCGCGTGACATCATAACACCAACCATGCTGACAGTGTCAATTCTGCGCCATCTGGCACACCCTGGAGGTGCTTGTCGTGTGTCAGGATGTCAGGATTCGGAAGTCATTCCTGCACGCACGCTCGGAGCGTTCACTCACGATCGGATGGCTGACAGAGCTGTCCTGATCTCACCTCAAGCAAAGTCCGACATGCCCTACGAAGAGAGATCGGCGCAACGTGAATTTGGGACGCGCGTAACAAAACCTATTCAAGGTGATCCGAATCCTGGCCCAATCCAATGGAAAGTTGGCGGAGGGAGAGCAACTTTGATCTGATTGGGGGCTCACTGCATCGCTCTCAAGTTTGGTGTCACACCGAAGTGGCGCCTCCCCCACTTCCAAGCTCCCAAAGTTGGCGAGGGACAAGGAAAGATGCCGCTCTCAGCTTCATCTCTGCTTTCCAAGTAGCCGAACGCTGGCTGGGGCACACCAAACAACGGGGGAGAGCTCGGGCGGAAGAAGCATTAGGGTAGAGAGCCCACCAGTACGTGCAGCTCCATCAGTAGCTCGTCCATGTGAAAGTGCCACACCGAGCTCAGAGCGAACATAGGCGGGTCCACCAATCTGGCCAGGACGTACACCTCCTCGCAGGTAATGGCATCTTCCGAGATACTCATATTGTACTTGTGCACTTCAAATGTCGGCTTGGAAGACAGCTGAAGCGCATCGGAGGCGTTGCCCTGCAGCATGCGGCGCTCCCCAGCGGCTGTGGGGCTCCCTCCCTCCCCCACCTCTCACCTCAGCCTATTTTCTGAGTCTGCGTCATCGCCTGCGTCATCGCCAATGTGCGCTCCTTGAGCTACTACGGCCGGGCCAACATCCGGATGAGTGCGCCCCACGAGACCTCGCCAGCATCCAGCTAGCCAGCAGAAGATGTAGCGCCGGAGGAAGCCGCCTGAGGAGCTCTTCCCTGCGGCTAATTCCAGGCGGAGCATCGAAACAAAGCCGGCCGTGCGGGGTTGAAGCAGATGGGTCCAATCTGCCCATCTACTGCGGCGACCTCTCTGCACAGGGGCCAGCTGATGACTGATGACTGATGACTGATGAAGTCTTCGTACACATATATTGCATGCCCATGCCCATGCCCATGCCCATGCCCTGCCTGGTCTGGTGCCAAAGTGTGGGTGCTGGGTTTGGCAGCCGCTACCCGGCTGCTGACCCCTGCCATTGCCTCTTCGGGTCAGGACGAGCTTTGCCATTCGCGGGCCATTCACATCAAGGCGCATTGCCTGCGTTTAGGCCTTCTACCCTCGTAACCCACTGCTCTCCTCGCGTTCACGCCGCATGCCAGGATGACCTCAAGCTCCGACACCCAGCCCCCTCCCCCACCTATCCAAACCCCTCCCCCACTTCAGGCACCGAGGGGTGCAAATGCAAAGGGTGGGACCTGTGGTCGGCAGTGAGACTGGAAACTTCATCTCCAGGTCCCAGGAGAGATCCTCCAGTTCGTCCCCCAGTCCACTTTGTCCGATGGCCCTCAGTGCAGCAGCGAGCTCAGTGCCATTCTTCACCATCACTGGAGCGTGGAGTCGGACCCCTTCAGCAACACCTGCGAGCCGAGAGCTGTTGGGGAGCCCGGGGCTTGCCACCTGCGCGCATCCAAACCCCTCACCCCCCCCACACCCTCCTCCCTGTGCTACTTCACCCAGATTGATCTCGCCACGTCGAATGGCATTCCGGCAGTACTGCTGGGCGCCGCATCACCGCACGGCCGCCTGCTCGCCGCTAGGATCGATGGATTCTAAGAGCTTGTTGTCTTGTTGGAGGCGGCATCCCTGGGGACGTAGGGTGTTGCGCTAGGGCTGAATGCGCACACCATCTTGTAAGAATGTCGATGGCTCCAGCAGAGGCTGGGCGTGCGCCTGAGCATGAGGGACCCCCCGAGGGCCCCCCACAGGCGCGCTTCGCGGGGTGTGGGTGCATGCGTGCAAATCTAGGACCAGATGCAGTCTCAGGTGAGCACACGGCTATGATGCACGCCATTATGTCCGGCAAGGGTTTTGCTATGGCCCAGTTCACCACCGCTCCTGTAACCCTCAACGGACCGGGCCTAACCTCGGAACCACACGTGAGCCAGTCGATCAATAGTGACCCAAACCTCCGCAAATGCCCCCCACAGCTGAAACGAGACGCCCAAAAAGTTGCCAACCCCTCCAAAAGCAAAGAAACAGATGTCCCCGGCCTGAGCTGGCCAAGCCCCCTTCGCTCCTGGTGGGTGCCCGAGGGGGGTCGCACACACCTCTAAGACGATCTGCGGCGTGGACACCATCTCAAGCGCGGCGTAGCTAACCAGGTTCAGCACATCGTTCATATCCTGCGGCCGCCCAGCGATGACCCCTAAACCCCTATGACACGGCCCAGGCGGCCCCCGGCGAGTGCTCAGCGAGTCTCGAATGCCGGGCGCTGAGGAACCCGCTTCACTCCCTGACACTCGCCGCGTGCATCACCTTCTGACGAGAGACAGGCTGATATACGATTAAATCCGAGGCTTCGGAAGGCTGGAGAGGAATCCTGATGGAATCCGGCAGGGCGCGGCCCAGGCAGGCGCGGATCACCAGCCGGCAGACCGGCCTCGCCTGGAGGCCGAGTGGAAGCCACGGCGCACACTGGGGGCTCGGCCAGGCCAGGGAGCTGGCGTGGCGGGGAGGTTTGCCTGATACGGGGGCGCACGGGCACGCCTCCCGGAAGCCCTTGCTCGAGCACCTACAAGGTACGCTCACCGAAATCTCACGAAGCGGGATGCGAGAGGCACCTCCACGGAAACAGACTTGGCAGGCAGGATGGTCTCCGCCATCGTCATTAGGATGTCCTCCGGCAGCGCAAGCACCACGGCCAGCCCGTAGCTCCCAAGGTTGTCGAACATCTCAACCACGGCCTCCCCCGTGATCGATGTTTCGTTGAAGCGGAAGGCGGCGCGGCACTGGAGGGACATGCTAGAGAGCTGCACGGCCGACTCCTCCTTGGACAGCACAGCATGCAGGCTGGCACTCTCCACGGATACCCAGGGCAGGTCGAAGGGCGAGGACCAGCGCTGTGCCAGCTCGCCTCCGAAGACCCAGCGCTGCGCTGCAGATCCCTGCGCAGCGCGCCGCGTGCGCCCCGCCCGTGATCAGGGCGCCCCGGTCCCTGGAAAGTCGGCGCTCCACGGAGTCCAGCACCCAGCGCTTGCCTCCCAGGCGAGATGTCCGCATGAAACAGCCAAAGCCGGATGAAGAGAATCACACCACCCACCCGCCCACCAACCCCAATGCCAGCTAGAATGAAATTGAGCCAAAGCGAGCACCACTTGGAAACCGCGTCGCGTGGAGCGAGTTGATGAGAACCGGGCGCTCAAGCGATGTCAGACTTCGCTCGAGCTTTGTCAGGAAGTTACCCACTATGCCAAGCATGAAAACTGGAGCAATCAGAGACCACCGGGGATCCTGCAGATTCTTGGCCTTGTGCTGAAGCACCTGGCGTGTCGCTCTGCCGCTGGGCGCGGCTACCTTCGTGCCCTTCGAAAGCGACCGGACAGGACAGCAAGCAGGAGAGGTCGCTGCATGTCCGGTGCACGGTGCGCATGCGCCGGTATGAGTATCTCGGAATAGACACGCGGGTGACTTGCGCGCTCCCGAAACAACCGGCGCCGGCAGTAGGGTAGAAAGCGGGCCTTCCATTACCGCGCACGCGGCCACCCCAGCCTATCGCCGATTGGCGCGGGGCCTGGGATTCGGGACAAGGTGGCGCCACCTGATCGGTTGTGTAGTTGCCGTGCACCCGGAACCCCAAAGTCTGCCCCTCGGGCATCAGCACCTGCCACTCCGTATCCAGGCTGAAGCGCGCAGCTGCCTCCTGCCCCGAGCACAGACAGATCTGCAGGTCCAGGTTTTGGCAGGTGACCTGGCCAGCCACCAGCTCCAGCTGCCCCACCTGCATCGCTAGCGACGCCTGCGCCTCCCCCCTCCTGCCTCATCTATTCCGCCCGCTTCCAGAGCACAAGCGGAGTGTCACAAGTCGCAGTTGGCCGCTCCCACTGCGCCTACAGTGAAGGCCCTCGCCTCCCAATGCGCCCCCATAGGCTCGCCACACATCCACGGCTGTGTGCATCTGTAGGCCAAATAGCAATGGCCCTGGTGAAGAAGGTCCAGAATTGGCAGTGGCATCCCCTCATCATGAGCCAGATTTACGCACCTCCGACCTTCTTGCTGAGGGAAATGAGAGGAGCGAGAAGAAAGCCCAACCGTGAGATCACTTTTGGGCGGCAAAATAGAAGGGGGGCCTCAGCAGCTCTTGGAGAGCCTCGCAAGCGTCCTGCAGCAGGCAGGGGGGGGTTCACCTGCGGGTCAGACTCTTCTCTCGGCACGTAGAGCACCATCTTAAAAACCCCAGTGCCCTCCAACGCAGAAGCCGCCGCCGACCCCAACGCCGTCACCGCATCTGCCACTTCAGTGTCCTCGTGGATCACCACCTCGCAGTCCAGCCAAAACCCTGTAGCCCATCCCTCCATGCCCCTCACATGTTCACCCCACCACATCAAGTCTCAGCCTCCTCGGTAGTCTACTGGGCGCTACTCACGACAGCTGACCCCCAACACCACCGACCAAGTTTCAGGGCACACACAATCAATCATCCACAGCTGCATGTCGCAGTGCCGGAGCCCCGGGGTCCTCCCCAGCGTCCTCCCTTGCGCTCATGCCCATGCACCCCCGCACCTGCCGCCCGCCCCTTCCACGGCACGCTGCTGATGCCCAGTGCAAACTTCGGCACCGACACCTCGTCCAGCACGCTGTAGTTCGCCGTGTCCCCGCCGTGGATGCCCTCCACCACCTCGCGCACATTGCCACTCTCCAGCTCCAGCTCCAGCGCCGCCACGTATTCTCGCCCGTTCTCCACCAGCTGCACCACCAACTCAGTGTACAGCGCTGCACCCGATGTCCCGAGCCGGACCTCCGCCTGTGACTGCACCTCCAGCCTCTGCAGCCCGCTCGCCCCGGACCCATCCGCCAGAGACCCAAACGCCGCCGCGAGCCTATAGTTTACCGCCGACAGCCACGTCAGCCCAAATGGCTCTTCCCAGCTCCCCGACGAGTCGCCTCCCACCGTCCAGCTGGACTCGCTGTGGTTGTACGCCCCGTTCACACCAAACATCACCTCGCTCCCTGCCACCATCACCCACCCGCCGCAAAAACCCCCAAAGCCTCAACTTAATCCCACCTGCCCCCTAGCATCGTGTGCTCTGTGGTTCATGCCCTGTGCTGCCGTCCCAACGCCCCCTCCCCTCACCTCCCCAACATCGCACGCACCGTCCAGCAACAGCCGCCAGTCCGAGGTGAGGTTCACCGCGAAGCCTTGCGCCAGAGCCACGTCCAGATTGAGCTCGTCGCACTTCAGCGTGTCAACGCCCAGCGACACATTCGCTTGCTGCAGGGAGAGCCTCGGCATTCCCCTCTCCCACCCTGGCTTCCTCCCCCCGTCCCCATCCATCCGCCCCCTAAGGCTTCCTCCCCCCGTCCCCATCCATCCGCCCCCTAAGCATCGGTTCCCCCACCCCATCTGCCAGCCCTCTCAGCGCCCCCTTACTTCTCAAAAATTTGCCAGCGGCCTGTGGAAGCCCGGCGTGGTGAGCTTGCGCGTCGACGCACCCGATGAGCAGGCCGCGCCTCTCCGTCCCGGTCCCGGCAGCTCCACCGGCAGGTTCAGGTCAAGCGCCCTCCAGCGCGCACTCCGCCGCCTCCGCCAGCTCGTGTCCTCCATGCAGCTGGCGTCCCAGAGCCCCAGGGCCAGCAGGGCCCCCTCAGGTCCGAACCTGTCGCACCCCCACCCACCCATCCCCCGCCGCCTTCACCCCTCTTCACTGCTTTGCTACTCTCCTAATCAAGCCCGCCCCCCCAGCACGCCGCACAGCCTTTCCCAGGAAAGTCTTTTTGTGCCATGTCTGTGCATGTCCCATGGTGATGGTGACATCTCTACACCGCCCAAGCCATCCATGCCCGCTCACCCCGTATCCCACCTCCCAGTGTACAGGCCGCGATGCCTTCTCCAATCCTGCAGCCGCATCCCTCCCCTACACAGTGCCATGCAAGACGCACCTGGCCTCGGCCCCTCCACCGTGCCATGCAAGCCGCACCTGGCCTCGGCCCGACGGCGCCCCTGAATGTCACCCCAGGCTTCTCCCCTCCACAGTGCCATGCAAGCCGCACCTGGCCTCGGCCCG
>LGRX02007413.1:0-10426 GCA_001247695.2 Cymbomonas tetramitiformis | reverse complement strand
ATCGAGAACACTATAATAATGCATTGTGTTGAATACAGTATGAGAGAGAAAATTCATAGCTTTAATACGGAAGAGAAACTTGATATGTTATCTGCAGGTGGCGGCGGTGCCCTCGATGACGGTAGAGGTCCAACGCTGCCAGAGTGACGATCAATCATCCCACACTAGTCCGAGGCCGTAGGTGCAACCGGCCAGGCACCACCAGGGAAAATGCGCCGGTGTATGTAGGGAGGGTGTGAGGGCTGGGGGCGGAAATAAATGCGGCGAGTGTGTGCGAGGAAGGCACTGCATTGCGGAAAGGCGATGATTGGGGAGTTAAGGTGGGTGTGTGCAGTGGTGTCTACACCACCAGACACCACCACATGATGGCCAAGAAATGCGCCGGGCGAAAATGGAAAACGTGGAGAGACGAACTTGTTGGAGTCAAAGTAGTCGCTGCCGTTGATGGTGGAAATGTCGGAGAGGATATTGGTATGCGTTGCAGAAGCACCACTAGGCACCACCAGGTTGTAACCAATGGTAAAATGTCGACGTCGAAGTAAATTTACTGCAGCCTGTATGGCGGCCATGCGCGCTCGCTGGGGCGGCGAGGCCATATTCACCGCAGCTGCAGAAACGATATTGAAGTCAATAAAGGGTTTGGGTTTGGAAGTAAGACGTAACTTTTCGTAAAATTAACCAAATCAGTCGATGATAAGGTCGAATTGGGGTAGATCTTGACGATGAACACGGAGGTAACGGCAAAACCGTCGTGCGGTAAGCCAAATTTCCGGCAGCAGAGGTGCTGCTGGCCAGAGTGTGGAAGATGCGAACGTCGACGCAAATGTCGGTGCTGTCGGTGTCGTTGAAAGCTGAAAGTTGTGCTGAAAGCGAGTGTCGGAATATCGGAAGAAGATGTCGGAAAATGTCGGAAGGCCGGTGCTATAGCAAGACAACCGTTGTCGGAAACGTCGGAGAGAATGTCGGAAGTGAAATGTCGGAAACGCGTAAGCGTTGGTCGGGGAACACCACTTTCTGATCGAGACGAAAATTCATACAGCTAGGCGCGTGGCCACCGTCTGTGTCACATGTTATTGTGTTAACAGTGTGCAGCGGCATGTATCGGCCAATTTCGGCCTTTTTTTGGTAGCAACCATGAGCATAGGACAACATGATCTGAAACAGTCTGGATCAAACTGAGGACGCAGGATAAAATGAAAATAAATCTTACGGCAAAGGTATGACAAAACTCAGAAAACGTGTGAATATCATCAAAAGTTTGTGACTTTGTCATAGTTTGTGTCATATTTTGTGTCATAGTTTGTGACCTACCATAGCCATATCGCAGCGGTAAAATATTGCAGTCGAGGGGAAATAGTGCCGTTTGCTATTTATTAAGTATGGAAATGCAAGTTATCGCTTGCCCGCCCCAACTTTGTTGCGCTACTGCAGGCACACCTTCTTGTGATTTTAATCACATTACATGAGGTACAGATTTTTTCAACGTTCGTAACGAATATACATGTATTAACAAGGCGAATACCTTTTTTCGAGCTCTTGATCGACCCCATCCGCAACCGCATCAGCTTCGTTTGCAGTCGCGACTGCAAGCTAAGTCGACGCGGTTCAAGATAGGGTCGACTAATTCATTGCAGCCAAGGGGTGTTCGTGCGTTCTAGCGCAAGAAACCTGGCAGAAATACTCGTATCGATAATACGAATATATCCCGTAAGTTTCAGGGCATGCCGTCGAGTACGCTCGAAACGGTCATATCTTGGCAAGAGGATAAATTCAAACCCAAAACGCCTCTTGTCAAGATGCGACTGGTTGAAGCATACTTGACGGCAGGCCCTGCAACTTCCAGGATATATTCGTAATACTGTTATGAATATATCCGCCAGGTTTCGTGAGTTCGAGTGAACGAAAACTCCAATCCTGCAAGGCAGTTTTGGGTAAAAACCCAAACCCAAAACGCCTCTTGTCAAGATGCGACTGTTTGAAGCATACTCGACGGGTAGCGGGTCATTTTTGTCGCACCGATGGTCATTTTTGTCGCTGTCGCAAGAATATTCCTTTGTCGCAGGCTGCGACGAAAATGAACAAACGGTCATTTTTGTCGCAGCTTGCGACGAAAATGATAAAATGGTCATTTTTGTCGTAAAAATGTAGGAAAATTTTAAGAAAATTTTTCTTACCCGTGGTGAACAACACAGGTCGATATCGGGTCTATTGTTTCACACAGGAATTTGACACAGTTTAAACATTGCCTATTATTACAATATCTAGGCACATTCAATGCATGGACACTGAAGGATGCAAGCAGGATTGTGCTATACTCTAACATATAATATTATTACAATATTAAAGCATGTAAATGGAACGAGACAGCAAACATAAACTACGTATCGATCAATCAATTAAAACAGTTCATCTATCCTAAAGTAAGCAAGAGCAGTCTTGGAAATCGGCAGAGTTGCCTACAGCTCCTTCCAGTGCTACAGACGGCCAAAATCGCAGAGTTCCTGCAGGCACAGATCTGTAAATAAGTACAATTTAGGATAGTCAAAACAATAGCATGCACATCGTAACAGCAACGCATGAAAATAAAAAAGACAGCAATGTTGACGCCGAAAACGCATGCTAACCTGCAAAAAAACAGCGCGCCAGTCAGCAGAGGTGTTGGGAATCGAACCCAACCCGATAGGCAAGATGCCCAACGGGCTCCAAGCACTCCCCAGCGTAAAAACAAACTCCGGAAAGGGAGGCAATGCGTCAGTCACCGACAGCGCACGAGATTCTGCAGATAACTGCACGCTAAAGAGCAGAGATGGGAGTCGGCGTGCAAGATTCCCGGCGGACGGAATTCAAGCACTGCCAACGAAGTCAAACCGAAATGCTAAAAGGGAGCTAGCAGCCAAGTTTTCTGTTGCCTTCGTTCACCGCACTAGATCCTGCAAAAAGAACAGCGCGCTATACAAGACATGCGTGTTGGGGATAAGAAAAATGTCTAGTAGGGGCTCCAAGGGCGCAATCCCAGCGCAGAAACAAAGTACAAAAAAGGGCGGAGTAAACAACACTGTAGGGAACAGTGCGCTAGTCAGAAACTAAAATAGTCAAACAAAAAAAACAAACGAAGAACATCAATACGCCGCGGAGGTCGGTTGGTCGTTGTCGGCGCCTGGTAATTACAATATAGGTTGTCGGTCGCTTAAGGTTAAAGGATACTGTAGTTGTTCAAGATGTGGTGACGGTGACCTTGGGAAGATGGGACCGTGACGCGGACTGTGACGCGGACACGCGGTCGGAAAACAGTCGACTGGACTCTGGAGGGCTGCTGTACTGGATCTTCTACATCCTAGATCCTTGCGACAGTCTTGCGACACTTCTTGTGACAGCCCCAAGATTCGATTTCCGATGCGGATTTCTGATCGATCGAGCGGATTTCTGTATTTTTACTGATCGGGCGGTCTGTCGACGGTTAGATCGTTCGGTCGACAAACAGTCGACTGGAGGGCTGCTGTATCTTCGACATCCTAGCGACACAAACTAGATTCGGTTTCCGATGCGGATTTCATTTTTTTCTGATCGAGCGGTCGTTCGACGGTTTGATCCGTCGGTAAGTAAACAGTCGACGGAGGGCTGCTGTATCTTCTACATGCTTGCGACAAAATTTAGATTCGGTTTCCGAGTCAGATTTCATTTTGACTGATCTAGCGGTCGGTCGAAGGTCCGATCCGTCGGTTGACAGACAGTTGCGACAACCTGAAGTTTAAAATTTCGGATGACGAAAATGTTTGGGGCACCTTGACACTGTTCGAACGACGATGTCGAATTCATGTCTCCATTTATTTTCTGAAAACCTTCTTTACCCCTTTAAGGGAACGAACAGAATTCACTGTTTTTTTGAGAAGATTCTGTGCGGTGGTCTCGCGACAAAAGAATATTCTGCGACAGCGACAAAAATGACCAGTGGTGCGACAAAAAGGACCAGGTACCTACTCGACGGCAAGCCCTGAAACTTCCAGGATATATTCACAATACTGGCATGAATGCATCTGCCAGGTTTCGTGAGTTGCAAGGCACGAGAACTCCAATCCTGCCAGACAGTTTTGGGTTTGGGTAATCAAAACCCAAACCCAAAACGCCTCATGCCAATATATATGCGAATGCTTGAGGCATGCTTCAAGGTATGACCTGAAACTCGCGGGTTATATTCATATTATTGATACGAATATATCTGCCAAGTTTCTTGCGCTAGAACACACGAACCCCCCTTGAGGTACGCCAAGTTGGGAGCCAGCCATCTCGACTCACGCCCAGCAGAGACGCATGCAGCACTGCACAGCATATCACATACATCGCATACACATATGCAACATATTTTGATCATCTCACAGTGCGCTGTTACATGTAGCGGACACGCGGATGGCAACCGCGTCCACATTTCTGTGCCCCGTAAGTCACTATGCAGCAGCTGTTGTTTTCGATATACTGACCGATACCGAACACGACATAACTTTGCATACGCATTCTAATTAGTGTTAGGAAAAACATATTTTTTGCGCGAGCAACATCCGTCCAGTAATCAGGATGCTGGACGGTTCTTGTGAGGGGGGGGGGAGCCGTAATGGAAAAATATTTAATTTAGATTATTTATTGCTGATTTTAGATTAACTCTTTTTCATGTTGATTTTAGATTAAGTTTTCTTTATGTCATCCGGCTATGCCCATGCCCGGTGGTCCTTTTCACGACTCCTGTTCAAATCATGTGCACACAGGTCAAACGCACTAGTTCCCGCTAGCCATCATGAGGAAGCCTCCAAAAAGCTTTGTTCGCTGGCGTGTTCTGCTTTTAAAAAAGGCCCCTGTACTTCTTCTATATCCTAAACCCTTTGACTTGCCTTTTACCGCTGCACGCGACCGGCAAGCATCTTTGAAACTTCCGAGTTTCAAAGATGCGTTTTGTATTTTGGGTGCACCCTAATTTTACAAAACGGCCGAGCGCTTCCCGTTTGTGCGGGATATTCACATTTATTCCATGGAATATTTCATATGGATTAACACACATAAGCACGAAGGCATCGGCCACGCATCTTTGAAACTAACGAGTTTCAAAGATGCGTTTTTTGTCATTTGGGTGCGCATACCCAAATAACAAATCAGCCGAGCGCTTCCCGTTGGCGTGGGGTATTCAACGCTTGAATGTTGAATATTCATTGTAATATGAGTTAGCAAGCGAGGTTGCAAAGGCATCGGGACAGAATCTACGAAACTGTCCTATGCCTTTGCCTTTGGGTTTGGGTTCGAACGTGACACCCAAACCCAAAGATGCCAAACAGCCGAGGGCTTCCCGTGCGTCCTAACGCACGAAACTTGGCACGAATACTACCATGGTACATATATTTAAGTTACCAGAAGCTCAAGGCTTCAAGTTACTTGTGCGCGAAACGCGCAATTATTTCTAAGGCAGATGTTTTGGGTTTGGGTTCGAACGTGACACCCAAACCCAAAGATGCCAAACAGCCGAGGGCTTCCCGTGCGTCCTAGAGCACGAAACTTGGCACGAATACTGCCAAGATACATATATTTAAGTTACCAGAAGCTCAAGGCTTCAAGTTACTTGTGCGCGAAACGCGCAATGTATTTCTAAGGCAGATGTTTTGGGTTTGGGTTCGAACGTGACACCCAAACCCAAAGATGCCAAACAGCCGAGGGCTTCCCGTGCGTCCTAACGCACGAAACTTGGCACGAATACTACCATGGTACATATATTTAAGTTACCAGAAGCTCAAGGCTTCAAGTTACTTGTGCGCGAAACGCGCAATTTATTTCTAAGGCAGATGTTTTGGGTTTGGGTTCGAACGTGACACCCAAACCCAAAGATGCCAAACAGCCGAGGGCTTCCCGTGCGTCCTAGAGCACGAAACTTGGCACGAATACTGCCAAGATACATATCTTTGAGTTACTTGAAGCTCAAGGCTTCAAGTTACTTGTGCGCGAAACGCGCAATGTATTTCTAAGGCAGATGTTTTGGGTTTGGGTTCGAACGTGACACCCAAACCCAAAGATGCCAAACAGCCGAGGGCTTCCCGTGCGTCCTAGAGCACGAAACTTGGCACACATACTGCCAAGATACATATCTTTCAGTAACTTGAAGCTCAAGGCTTCAAGTTACTTACTTTTTTTCAAGCAGAACACGCCGTGAGTGTCTATTGTGGCAAAGATGGCAAATAATAAAAGTCATTATGCGTAAAGAGTCGTTATTCACGGCCGTGACTTTTAGATTCACGGCCGTGAATCTTTCCGAATGGAACCAAAAACCGTTCGATTAAAATCGGACGGTTTTGGTTCCATTCGGACATATGGACATCACGGCAAGACAACTCTTCAGTGTAATATTTCGCATGGCATGGCGATAGCTCAACAGGTACAGTGCAGCGTCATGGATGCATGCACCGGTAATAGCCGGATGAGATAAAAAAAACTTAATCTAAAATCAACATGAAAAATGGGTTAATCTAAAATCAGAGAGAAATAATCTAAATTAAATTGCCTACCAGGGGTAATGGGCGTGAGTCGAGTCAGCCATCTCGACTCACGACCAGCAGAGACGCATACAGCACTGCACAGCATATCACATATATCGCATACACATATGCAACATAGTTTGAGCATCTCACAGCAGTGCGCTGTTACCTGTAGCGGAAACGCGGATGGCAACCGCATCCACATTTCCGCTAGAGTTTCTTCCCGCATTCGCGCTCTCGACCGCAAGCGAGTATGCGTATCGGATGAGGGAAGCGATAGCAAAAATAGTATTTCATATGCGTTATATTTCAGGAATAAATTGTACAGACTGAACGGTCAGCCACACATCTCGCAGTGGGCTGACGCGTTCATTTGGGTAACGCGGGCGGAATTACAGGATTGCGAAACCTCCAAAATATGCGATATGGGTTATCATCCTAGATGAAACGGGTACCACGCAACACACTCAGTATGATTCTGTGATAATATTTAATAGCAATATGATACTTAGATTGATCCATGATATTAGAGATCTTTACCTGACTGGGCGGGGGTGTGTCATGGGGGCGTTCCGGCTTAACTTAAAATTACATTAATAAATAGCAATCAAGTTAGCGAGACTGTGCAAAACGACAATCCATTGCAAAAAGCGACAGCGGTCAGACGCAACGCGAAAAGCCACTGATTATGTGACTGTGACACGCAGGATCAATCAGATGTGTTTAGCTGACGTGTACATTCGAAGATTCGATGCAATAAATTTGGGCAAACATATTGAAAGTAAATTCTCAATTTAAAAATGGCGTCAGCAATCGAAATTAAATCTCGCTCGTCGCTTCATCGAAAAGTGAACGGCATTCAGAATGTCATGACGATGACTGAATTCAGGGTGGCCACGACCTAGCTGTCATTTTTTATAGTGGGAACGCGAGAATGGGGTGAAAGTGTCGGATAAAATCACGGGGCGTGAAGTGATCTTGTTAACGAATCTTGTAGCTAGCACGGAGCGGAAAGCGGTAAGGGTCCATAACTTGATGGAAGACATCATACTACATTTCATATATTAGTCAAGCCAAACAACGGAAACCGTCAGACGATGAAGAAACGAAGGCTAAGCTGAGATAAAGCCTACTGGACATCGGGTGGGAAGGATGTCACGACCTGGCCATCGCATCGTCACCTGAAATCGCGACCTGACCTCATCAAGGCGTGACGCAAGCGTCGTCAGGTTCGTTTCGCCGGCGATTTCTGGCGAAATCGTATATGCATCAGCGTGCGTCACTTCAGATTCGCCTTTCATGCGAAAACATTTTACAAATTTCAAGTGTACCTCCTGCAAAACACTCCTCTTTTTTCGGGTTGGTTCGTGGCTGCACTTGTATGGTGGTTCCTCTGCCCCCTCCAGAGGTCCAGACCCTACAAAATAGGGATTATTCCAAAGGCTTGGACGGCACCATTCCGGGCGCCCGGAACCGTCCTGAAAATATTTGGTAAAATTCCAAGCCTTTGGAAACCGCCGGGAATTACAAGGTGAAGCTTTGGGTTTTTCCCTAGGAGTCCTATGGGGTTCCAAGCCGACGGTCCTACGGGGTTCCAAGGGGCTGGACCAAAATTTGTTAGTCCAATGGGTCCTGGTCGATTCCAAGCCGTTGGACCTATGTCCTCGGATTACGTATGACCGAAGTCGTCGGTCCAAGGCGGTTCCAACGGTTTGGAATTCATTTTAGACAATTCCAAGCCTTTGGAACTTTCCAGTCTGAGGTCGGCAGTCTGAAATCGGAGGTTCAACGGCTTGGAACCCCATTGGACCGGTCTCCGCGCAGCACGGGCGTGGTTTCAAAAGATTCCAAGCCTTTGGAACTTGCTAGTACGAGTAATGAAGCTCGAACCCGGAGGCTCAACGGCTTGGAACCCCATTGGACCGGTCTCAGCGCAGCACGTGCGAGGGTTTCAAAAGATTCCAAGCCCTTGGACCTTGTTAGTACGAGGAATGAAGCTCAAACCCGGAGGCTCAACGGCTTGGAACCCCATAGGATCGGTCTCTGCGCAGCACGGGCGTGGGTTTCAAAAGATTCCAAGCCCTTGGACCTTGTTAGTACGAGGAATGAAGCTCGAGCCCGGAGGCTCCACGGCTTGGAACCCCATAGGACCGGTCTCTGCGCAGCACGAGCGTGGGTTTCAAAAGATTCCAAGCCCTTGGAACCCCATAGGCCCAGTCTCTGGGCAACACGGGAGCGTGTTCCGAAATTCCAAGCCCTTGGAACTTCCCGATCTGAGAGTGGAACGCTATGAGCAAGTGCTTGACATATAGAACGATAATTCTCTGGACCGATCATTCTTGCTACGTGCAGTTCAAGACCGTCCAAGCCTTTGGAACGATTATGGAAGTGATATCTTATGGGGTCCAGGCTTAGTCCAATGGTTTGGAACCGCTTCGGAACTTGCGTTTGATGGATTCCAAGGCGCATCCAAGCCTTCGGAACCCCTTTGGAACTCCAGGTAAGTTAGTATTATCTGTACAATGCATGTTATATATTACAGTATTACAACTGGTAGGTTCTGACTTGGCAGCACGTGGAGCTCAACGAGACAGATACACTACCGCCTCGAGCGAGGCAATAAGTTAACTAATCTTCGTCATCAGAACTACTATCGCCGATGTCGCCGACAAAATCGACGTGGCGGTCAAGCACGACGGCAAGCACGTCTGTCCGATGTCGAATATTTAATGGAACCTTGTTACCGGTATACCGTGCAAGCCGCAAAGGCTTCCATGGAATGGGCGCCACGACCACTTGATTGTTGATGTCCTTCGCTTCGATGAATGCATCTTTGGTTTCCCATGGCATATCGGTGCGGAGGTAGATGTTTTGCGTGACCGCATCGGAAAGAGCAGCTTCGAGGGGAAACCATCTACACTTCACAAGAATATATGTGTCAGTGTGCACGACAAGCTTGACGACCTTCAGAATTTCGCCATACCTGCCATCAGAAGTAAAAGAATCATGAACACCTGCTAATCGAGATCTACAAGGACGCATTAGTCCGGGCGTCCGGAACCGTGTGGCAGCATGGTTCCGGACGCCCGGAACGTATCGAACTTTTGAATATTTAAACAGATTTAATGAAACGTAGCTTGACCATGGTCCAAACGGCCGGAACCTACACTCCACTCTCATACAGACGATTGGAACATGTATAGTTGGCATGTCTCACCTGTCCTGGTCGTCTTCTTGCTGCTTCTGTACATTCCAGACTTTAAAGACAGACTTGAAATATCGATGACAAGTAGCCTTGTTCATGTCCCTTTCCAGCGATCTGTAATTAAAATTGCGAACTTTGACGTAAGCATACTCTGTCCACATTCTCGGTGGTGCCAAGGCGTAACTCATTTCCATCTCCGTAAACGGAATGACTTCCCCTGTGACGGGGCTCTTGCGCCAGGTTTCAGGTTGATGAAGTATCGGCCTCGTCAAGTTTTGACCTGGGCCACTGCCCCTGCCGCGACGAGCCGCCAAGCGACGTCGGTTTTGTCTAATGTTCCTGCATGGTCCAAATGCCCGGAGGCATTGTTCCGGGCGCTTGGACGTTAGTTCCGGGCGAGGGGAACACCACTAAACTGCGTACGTGAATGATTAGTAAAAAAAAGCTTCGGTCAAGCAAACATGCATACCTCGTGTAATGGTCTTCAGCACGATTAAATTCTCTGACAATGTTCCCGTACCACTCCACGTTTGTAGCCAGCCAAGCTTGTATCTCCTTCTTATCATCTACGCACCGCAAAACGGAAATTTGTTAAACAATGCGTGCTTTTGACGATCTAATTCCAAACGCCCGGAATTGACCCGGAACCTAGGTTCCGGGCGCCCGGAAGGGTGTGGATGGAACGAGCCCTATTGGCTTGGGCTTTGTCTAATGA
>LGRX02007412.1:0-28005 GCA_001247695.2 Cymbomonas tetramitiformis | reverse complement strand
TATCATGCGATGGGACTACCGACAGTTCAGACCAAGACACTTCGACGTAGTCTGGGCTAGCCCACCTTGTACAGAGTACAGCCAGGCGAAGACGGTAGGCATCCGAGATTTGCGCGCTGCGGACAGGCGAGTTCGTAGGACATTGGAGATCATCCGGTACTTGAGGCCCGAAGCATACTTCATTGAGAACCCGAAGGGAAGAGAGCCCCACGGTCTGCACTCGCGTCGATGCATGAGCAATCTACCAGCTCCGCACCTCGTCACATACTGTAAATACGGGACCGCATACAGAAAGCCCACGCATATCTGGACCAACGTTCCGTTGCACACACGCCCCTGCGAGTGTGCGATGCCGACACGCCTTGCGAGTTTTCCCGGCAACACGGTAGGCACGAGAAGGTCGCGCAAGGAGGGCGCGCGATGAGAGCCGGAGGTGTGTTTGCGAAGGGCATGGGAGCGCGAGAGAATTTGTATGGGATTCCTTCAGCACTGTTAAAACAGCTTTTCCACAACCTGACCTTACATGAAGAGGTGCATGAGTTCCTGTCCGAACTGCTTGTCAGGGAAGACCCAAGCGAGATGAGCGGTTTAGTCCAGTCAGCTATTGTTGAGAGCGACTTGCCCGAGTTTGAACCGGAACCGATAGCGTTAGCGGGAGTACGAGCCGAAGTGACAATCATACCCGAGGGCGGATGGGAATCTGACGCGAGTGGTCTTAGCGATTGAGAGCGTTGGAGAGTTTCGAGAAGCGCGGTGGCTCCAGTCTTGGCGAGACCAGGTGGCAGGTGAGAACCTGGGTAATCCATCCAACAGAGCAGTGGCTCTAGCCTTGGCACAGCCAGGCAACAGGTGGAAATCTGTATAATCCATTTGACCCCACCCTCGGTATGACCAGGCGGCAGGTGAGAACCTGGATAATCTATCCAACCGAGCAGTGGCTCTAGCCTCGGTATGACCAGGCAACAGGTGGAAATCTGTATAATCCATTTCATGAGAGCATTGGCTCTGGGCCTGGCACGACCGGGCAGCAGTTGGAGATCTGGGTAAAAGCTCTACGCATTCTGAGGAGGCGATAAGGGTTTAAAACCTTTCCTCCGGGCCGGCATCCCGAGAACTGTCGGGTAATTGGCAAACCTATTGTCATCACCTGTAAGTGTACCGTGTTGGAAGGTTTGAAACCTTGAGCGTGGTAATGGATGTGAGATCTCGAGCCTTGGGGGAGCCTGGTAGTGCAGATGGCAGACCGGTGAGAGGCCGACCCTTGTGCTTAAGAGGTTGATCTCCTTATTGCGGTGTGTCTTGGGAAGTGTAATGTCATCCCGGACAACAGGCGGCTGAGACCTGTATAATCATCCTGAGCAACAGTAGAAGATCTGTATAAAAACTTTACTGGTCCGACGTGGTCAGCGTGGACGTGACCTTCCCTAAGGGGGGGGGGAGTTGTGCTAGGAAGCAAGCACAAGAGCAAGAAAAATGGCTAAGTACAAAACGCAAGAGTACTCAGTACGGAGTACAGTAGGACCGATCAGAATAATGTTGATGTGAGGTGCCTAGCCTGTTGTACGGAGTACTCAGTACAGTTGAGTTATGGAAAGAGTTCATGAATGTATAAAAACTCGAAGTGTAACCAGTTTCAGAGATGAGAACTGAACTGAAAAGTGTAACATAAAAAGTAAGAAACTGTAACCGCTGTATATTATGTAATGAAAGCATACACTGAAAGCATACTAGGAAGAATAACGAAATCGTATTCCGAATAGTGGACCAACCGTAGTATCGAAAACATACCTCGTGCGGTCGTTTAATAAGTAGAAATAGATAAGTCCGAAACCGTAAAGAAGAGGATACGCAAGGGTGTAGACTCCCACAGTCTTGCCGTCCACCTTTTCTTTCTCTACAAATTGCACATTCCATTGAGAGATCCTCACTCGATCCTTTACCGCGTCGTCCGTCGGCTCGATGACCGGTATATCATTACACATCAAGAAACGCGATGTCAATAAGTAAAACGACATTTCATTTTGATAATTCTTTCGACCAACGACCTTATCACCACCCGATGCCGCAATCTTTATCATATTCCCATCTAAAGGGCTTTGCATCTTCATTTCGTTTGATAACACAATTCTCTTTCCAATGAAGTCCACAAGCCAAGATTGTTTTTTTGCTGGCTCGCCTCCTTTGCTATACACCAAGTTTTCACCACACATGTGTCCTATATAATCCCCAAACGTGTTCTCTAGGAAATTGCATTAGTGCCACTGATGCTGACGCCAGCACCACGCATGTCAGTGCCACTGACGGTGATGCCACCAGCGATGCCACTATAGACAGTGGTGCCATACATGTCAGCGACACCGATGTCGACGGTGAAGACACCCCTGTCAATGCAGCAGACCAGAGACCACGCCGCGGGTGGGCAAGAGGTACACGTTGCCAGCATATGTGCATTGAAGTCGCACGCCTTGCCGGAGGACCGTCACTGCAAGCACATCCGAAAGGATGGGACCATTAAGTGGCGGTACGCGGCGCGCTCCCGTCTCGCCAGTACTCTGGCTGCGGTAAGGGATGAGGATGGACCCTTGTTGTTAGTGTTCTATGCGTACCTGCGTGGCCACTTTTGCAGAGCTGCTTGAGCACCCCTCTGATGCTCCCGAAGCCCACTCACCGGAAGACGGGTGTCTACCCTGGGAGCATGTGGAGGTACTAGATGATGGTGAGCATGCCAGAGTAACTGTGGTGGATGTGGAGGCACACCGATCAGCCGGAATACTGGTGATGTTCAGTGGGACTGGTTCGGTGGAGAGGGAGTTTGTGCGTTGCTATCCCACAGCGTCCGTAGTCACCTTAGATCACGACCCAGTGTGGCAGTCCACACACATTGCAGCAGTGGAGGATTGGGACCCCGGACAGTACGGACCTGGATTTTTCGATGTGGTGTGGGCCAGCCCACCATGCACTCAGTACAGTCAAGCACGCACCACGGGAGGACCCCCAGATCTGGTGTCGGCAGACGCGTGCGTGCAACGCACGCTGGATATCATCGAGTACCTGAAGCCTAAACACTGGTTTCTGGAAAACCCTACAGGACGTTACCCAAACGCCCTGCGACTGCGACCGGTAGTCAGTGAATTACCTCCACCCCTGTTTTGCACTTACTGCAAGTATGGCGAGCACTATCGGAAGCCAACTTGCATTTGGACAGACTCGCCACCACCGCAGCCATTGCTAGAGTGCACATCAGATAACCCCTGCGCGTGTAAGTGGGCCACTGGCGGACACCCTGAGACCGCCCAAATGGGACCTCACCCGTCACAGCCAGGCGCGGGTAAATCACACGCAGTGTATCCCATACCGGCCCCCCTGCTCTACCATCTGTTTCACCATCTGAAGTTCAGCGAGTGGAGTGAGATCGACATGGAGGCCCACCCTGGTGAAAACTTGCCGCTCGAGTAAAACAGGTGGACAGTGCCCGGCCGCGACAGCGGCAGGAGGCGCAATCAACGGCCCGCACCATCGAAGTGGCCACGCAGATAATCCCTGTTCAATTGAAAAAGGGCACGGACCCAAGAACCGAACAGGCGCCGACCTAAGGACCGAACCTTGTCAGTTCATGCCTAGTGCCCATACTGATCCTTGTGCAATAGCTGATTCCACTGCCGATACAATTGTGAAGTGGGTGCATCAGGGGATAGCCACCCCTTAAGGGGGGGAGAGTTGTACCCGGAGGTACATGCGAAACGAGAGAGATCCGTGTATCGAACCGTATCGAGGGAATCGTAACTGTGTCATCGGGACGTTGGGGAAGTGGCACAGTATGACCGAAATGCTAGATCGAGATTGTTCACGTTCGGTTAGGGAAGATCCCGTGGGCCGAACGTCTACTTATTCAGGAACGGTTGTAAGAGACGGCATTATTGAAAAGACAAGAAATAGCAACAACCTAGTCAACGAACAGAAATGTCGGTATACAGTTCCTAGTGATATATTGAAAGTTTGACAGTATACATACGAAGTATGTGTATTACAAGTGTATTCGAAGCTACCGGAGTGCCCGGTTCAATGAACAGAGTCGTGATATAAATTAGATTTTAATGAATTCGGTGTATAAATTGAAAGCATATATTTCATAAAATTATCTGTAAATCGAACTTCGAAATTTCCAATTTTTTAGTAAATTATATTATAAAAAGATTTCGCGTATAAATGGAAAGTATATATTTAATTAAGTTATGAAATGCTTCAAAAATCGAATTTTAAAATTTTCGTATTTTAATAGAAATTGGCGTATAAACGGAAATCATATATTTAATTCTAATGTACCATCTGCCTTAAGAAAATCGAACTTGAATATTTTCAAAATTGCCTTTCTCTTTCGACACACACATATAAATTTACGCAGGACGAAACTTTTTTTGAAATATGATAAACGCCTATTCTACACCGCAAGATATGAATTCCGATCGAACGCTTTTAGATTTTCCTTTTGCCCATTGAATTAAATTATGTGTAAAACATTCTCAGAACGAATCACAGGGCGGAATCGTCTGAAGTATTCAGAAAATGCCAAAATAAATGCCAAAACAAAGCATAAAAATATCCAAACAAATTCAAAAGCGAACCCGCGTATATACTTGGTCAAAGGCATATGTTAAAGGTTATATCCTTTGTGTTTCGATGATGACATGCAAAATTCTAACTACGATAAACGATACGGTGTATATATCGTGGATAATCATATTTTAACAAAATGATTCAAATTTGTAAAAGAATCCCATTAATCATTTGTGGATTATCGATGTCGGTAACTTATCAAACTGATCTAAGTTTCCAATCTGGCGAGGATCGTTAATTGTTTGAACGGTAGATATTTCCAAAATCGATAGTAGATTGCATATATACCAATCTGGCCAGGATTGCCGCGGTTCCGCGAAAATGGATATTGGTGATACACGATAACTCTTTCCAAAGTCAATAATAATAGATCATGCATATACCAATCTAACCAGGATTACCGTTCCGGGAACCAGCCATGGATATCGGCGAATTACGATAAATCTTTCCAAAATCAATAATAGATAATATACACACCATTCGGGCAAGGATTGCCGTTTGGATACATGTGAAGCACGGCAGCGGGAACATCACGAAATGTTTGATTATTCCTTTTCTTTCCCAAATCAATAGTATCAATAGAATGTGAATCAATGTTCCGGGGTAGTATTTCAAAACAATCAGCATTGAATACTTTGGTTCCCATAAGATAACATAGGATAGTTACAAGAAGTGTGTGCGGCAACGATAAATCTCGACAATTCAGTAATAGATTATATATATATATATATATGAATTCTGGTAAGGATTGCCGTTATCACGAAAAATCTTGACAATTCAATAATAAAGTATATATATGCCGATTCTCACAAGGATTACCGCCGATGACAATAGGGTGTTTATTTTTGTAATTTCCATTAGCAATATTTATAACAAATTTCGTAAATCGTTTCCCATCAGAAATAGTATCGATTCTCGGACTGTTTCCGGTATACAATTCAGTACGTCGTCCCGGTTGTCTTGTGTAAGGAATCCCATCAATCATTTGAGGATTATATGTCGGTAACTTATCATAGAATATGTATAGCATTTCGTGCGATCGCAGTGGCTGATGATTACAATGATAAAATCCAGAACTCATCGATTTCTGCCATACGATATCATATTTGAACATTTGCTCATTACTTGAAATTAACTTATATCCAAATTTAGTTGTACAAACGAATACATATGCCGTTCGGGGTTTACCGATACGTTTCAATTGTTTCCATAACGTATCTAAATCAATAATCTGATTATCAAATTTACAAGCAGTTTGATTATAAGGCAAGTCTAAAATAATTAAATCAATTGAGTTATTATCAATATTTGGTAAAATGTCAAAACAATCTGCGTTGAGTATCTGGGTCGCCATTAAGATATCGGAAGAGAGAAAAAAGCGGTAAATGTAAACAAAACACCAATATATATATAATATATTCTCATTTAGGCAACATGTATAGCTCTGGTGAAAAGCGGTAATTGTTGTCAAAACACCAATATATCTAACATACTCTGATTCTGGCAACATTTATAGCTCTGGTGAAAAGCGGTAATTGTTGACAAAACACCAATATATCTAATATATATATCTATTCTGGCAACATTTATAGCTCTGGTGATCGATCGGGGAAAAAGCGGTAACTGTTGTCAAAACACAAATATATACATAATATAAATCTATTCTGGCAACATTTATAGCTTATTACCGTTCTCTGAGAACGATAACGGTGTCGACTTATGCAGATGTGCCATAGATAACCGTAGGTGCTCAGCTGCTCACTACATGGGAAGCGTTCCGAAATACTGGCAAATCCTGGCAAAATACAGAAGGTACTTAAGGAATACAGTTGTATTTAATAAGGATGGTCCCCCTCTACACGCCCACTTCCCATGTAGTTATGATATCCATAGATATGTCTCGTAACCTCCAAGCTACCAGTCTCCTGTCCGTGCGTCGCGCTCTCACCTCTGCGCGACCACCACCTGTGTCACAGTATCTCATTGCCTCCTACGATCGTGCCCACGTCGTCAATCGTCTCCCACATATCTGCCACATGCACCATCGGTTGTACTCTACATTCTCTGTCACATCTGAAACCAGCCATACACTGTCATCAGCAGTCTGCATCGCGACTACGTCATAAGCAAGCCAGTGCCACATACGATACTCTGTCATGCGTACGTCACACCTGTGTCACAATGTGTCACCAGCTGGACAACCCCGCTTCCATCCCATGAAAAGCCGGCGTTTGTTACGTGTCTACGCCCAATCCAAATTAAAATGAGATGCCTACGCCGAATCTAGGATTAAGATGAGATGCCTACGCCCAATCCATTTTTAAATGAAGTGTCTACGCCCAATCTAGAATTAAGATGAAATGTCTACGCCCGATCCAGATCAAATGAAGTACCTACGCCCAATCCAATATTGGAATGAGATTTCTACGCCCAATCCAAATTTAAATGAGATGCCTAAGCCCCATCTAGGGTTAAAATAAAATGTCTACGCCCAATCCAGATTAAATGAAGTGCCTACGCCCAATCCAATATTAAAATGGGATGTCTACGCCCAATCCAGATTAAAATGAAATGTCTACGCCCACTGCAAACTTATCCCATATTACTTTGTATGCCACGGTATCCTTCTAGATGACGTGTCCTCTGTCATACTGTCGTAGGTAGCCAGTACGGTATCTCACATAACAACAAACCATCGGCCTTAAAGTCAAACTAATAAACTATTTTAACAAAATACAGTATACGGTATGCTACAAAAAACAAAGTCACTTGATTAAACAATTGGTAGATGGACAGCCTACAACAACGAACAAAAAATGCTTTTAAACATATATTCTGTTCGCGGCCCATCAATGAACTTTTGCGCCTGTTTTATTGCACCAGATTCCAGCAATTAAAATCAATAATGTAGACACGGCACCGTAGATAGTATCACAATCGATCATCCCATTTCCCTGAAATCGACATGTCGTTCCGCGGCCTTCACTGAAAAGGATGCACCTTGTGAATGCCAGTGGGTTCCAATCACGACCGCAGTCACACAATCACCTAAGTCGATATCCTAAAAATGAAATTGCTAATTCAGCAGTTTTAGAAACTTGGCCACCATGAGACACTGAACTTTAACAACAACAAAAATTAAAGTCTCACATCAATTCAGCATTTTTAAATCATGCATATGTATTCATTGCCAGAAAGAATTGATTGCATTTATAGGATGGGCCATATTACTGTCAACGCAAACGATTTGATCCGCACTGCATCATGAAATAAAAATACTTCAATCACGGTGTAGTAACGCACTCGCACGTCGTGCTGTCAGACGTATTATGGTTACTGTATAATCATAAACTACGTATAACTTAAATTTAGCGTTCCAGCTTTTCGTCAGTGAGATGTGTAGTGGTCCGGTGGTTAGGATCATAACTCTGGAGCGGATTCGGCGCTATCGGCTTCCATCTCGTCTTTCACGGCATCAAACAAGTCGATCAAGAACTTCGCTACCGTCATGATAAGTGCTTCACCCTATTCGAAAATACATTTGCACGCGACCAAAGCAAAAACTACCAACAAGGTTGTCATAATAGATCATGACTGTGTGACCAAGACCTCCTGAAAACATTGGGTACCTAATGAACCAGGGGTCGGTGATCGTGATGATGTTATTTCGCGATACAATCACGTTGTTCGCGATCAGAACGTATGGTTTGGTGCTACGATCATTGGGCAAATTTGTATGATCGTGTTCGCGATCAGATTGTGAACGGCTACTTTTTACTTGGACACCGTTTCATCGTCATGAAACCGCGAAAACACAATGGAATAAATCAAAATCCCAAAACGAATTGCTGCAGTGCGGGCCACTTTCCGAATCTTCCATCGCCGCGACCCGCGTGGCAAATATAAGGTCGCATGTTGGAGGGGACATCACCCTTGAAAAGTGTATATGGCATAAAAGTGTCTCACATCTTCTCTATTTAGTAAGTAATTTTGATCGCGAAGAGGTTCATTTCGAGTACAGATCGCACAATCGCAAAAAATGGGGTGTTCACGAAGAGCCCAAAATGTATACGATCAGGCCTGTTCATGATCTGATCACGATCGAGTAAAGGCTAGCCGAAACCTGAAGACAGTCATTATATCCCAATTTGAATATACAAGATTGTCAACAACTATACAAGTCAATGAGAGTTTACAGGCGACAATGTAAGTCATGAAGCTTGGCTATAAAAATTATCGAAGATACGCATTTTGTTACATTAAAGTTGCATACCGATTCTCCTTGCAACAACTGCGACAACACAAACATCTATACCGTAGCAAAATCTTAAGACGTTGCAGCTGCACATTCATTACAACTTACAGGCACTTTAAGCTTTATAGCAATACATGACAAGTCACAACCATTTCCGGTCCGCGCTTCAAAGCAGTTACAAAAGGGAGGATAGAAGCTGTAAAAGGTCATTCAGATATCGGAGAGATGACCTGCAAAAGTAATTTTGTCCTTCTTTTATTGAAATTTTCTTGCAACGAAGTAGTAGCACAAGATTGCAAAGATGATGTTGAGAGTGATCACGGCATAGAAGTTTGAAGCCTGCAAGGAAATCGGCCCACAGTAAGACGAAGCAATATCTTTTGCGAACATCAATGTGTGTCGGTATGTTGTGGGAGAAGCTTGAGTCCCCTTCTACCATCAGAAATTCGCAGTTGCAATCCAAACAAATGTGGCACCCCCTCGCCAGGCAAGCCCATATCATGACTTGAGCCAACATAAGGTGAAGGCGCAAGTCACAGCTGGGGACCTGTCAAAGTGGATCTTCTGCTGTCAGTGAATCAGCCTCCACAAGTGAGGGGGACCTTTCAAAGATACCCGAGGGACCTTTGGGGAAATAGCGAAGGAGATACCATGTCAGAGTCATCATTGATGGCGTAGTCGTCCAACACGTCGTCACCTTGATTGCATGAATCTGTATCGCTATCTGTATCAGTGTCAGTATCACAGACAATAGCCTTTCCAGAAAACTCTGCCTGCATGATTCCCGCAAAGGCATACTTGCACGGGTTGATGTATGCCAGCCATCGGATCGACCAGGATATGTCAGGTAGCGTGATAAGGAAGCCGGAGAGCGGACCAAGCATTGTGTACGTCAACATTCTGCAGATCTATATTACAAGACCCCCAAACCAACCAACGTGTTGCTCAGAAAAGGTTGCCGAGTGCACTGTTGCACAAAGTTAGAAAGGGAAAACAAGATACCCGCTCCGGTATTGACACCCAGAGCTTTTATGTGTGACAGTTGCGACAGAAGAGAAAAACACCAGTGAGACAAATCAGGGCAAGGCACCACAATCCACACCGCACCTCAAAAGGCTTCTTATCATCAATGGATGCAGTAAGGAACAGGAGCCATGTACTCATAGCCATATGTTCGAACGAGCAGATGAAAATAGCATACAAAACTGAGCCAGGGTCCATGGTATTGTTGGCCATGAGCCACATAACGTAGGTCATAAACATGGATCCAGGGAGGATGACGAGAAAGGAGTCCGTGATGAGGTAGGACAAGAAGGACTCTAGTGGCTGGTACAGGCTCAGCCTCATCTCTGCACGTGACTGGTTTATGTAGTGGTCATGTGACGGTCCGGCTTGGCCAGTGAACACACACTGGAACTGTGACAAACAGAAAAGCATGCGAACGCGGTCGAAGGTCTGGCTGTCGGAGAGAGTCTTGTCGAGGTTCAGGAAGGGAATCGCAAAAACTGACCCCCAGACCACACTTGAGCCCACACGCACCAGCGTGTGGACAGATAAGATCTTTACTTTCACCTCACGCGTCATTATCACCTGCCATCTGAACAGGAAACCGGGGCGCTTATCACCCTCGGCCCTATCCAAGCCGTAACCCACTGGGAATTCCCGGTTCTCGTTGGTGTGTGGGTTCGCCTTCAGGTATCCATCATATGCAGTTCCCAACGCTTTGGCCTCATCGGAGTCCATGCCCGAGAGCATGTCAAGCATAAGGTCGGCAGGGTTGAGGTTTGGGTTGCGGCCTTCGAACACCTTGGCGTATCCGGAGGAGATCATATTCGATACTTCCGGCGAGCCCCTGTAGATGGTGTAGCCCTTGGCCAAGAAGATCACCTGGTCAAACTCGCGGAATATATCGATACGAGGCTGGTGAATTGACGCAATACAAGTACGCCCGCTCTTGGTGAGACGGTTCAGTGTCTCCATGACTTCCATGGCCATGCCGGCATCGAGCCCGCTCGTGGGCTCATCAAGCATCACCGCAGACGGATTGGAAATAAGTGCGCAGCCAATAGACACGCGACGGCGTTGCCCGCCGGAGAGAGTCTTACTCACAGCGAGTGCCGAAGCTCCTCCCACCTGCACAAACTCCACGGACAGAATCACTCTCCCAAAAATCCAAACACGCAATCAAGAATGAAGTAAACATCAAGGGCGAAGCGCAGTTCGAAGCACCACTCAAACATGCCTCTCCAATAGAAACCAAGTATCGAGGGCCCAGCATAGTTTTTCCACAACATATGCCACTTTCTGGAAGAGGGGGGATCACAGGCATCGCACAGGTGCACCCAAACAAACCGCTTCCGCTGAACACCACTGCTCGAAACTGTGGAGTTTTGCAGCAGGAATAGCTTCATCTGGCTAGTATTCAAAAGGCAGTGCTTAAATGAGACGGCATGGAAACGAACTTTGAATATGGTATTTGAATACGGCCTTTGAATATATGAGTCAACCTACCTGGCTGTGCGCTTGGAGCTCAAGGCCGAGTTCCTTGAGGCAGCGATCCACACTTTCTTCACGTTCATTGTCCTGGGTGCTTGCCGGCAGTTTCATATCCGCATAGAATCTCAGCGTTTCCAACACGGTGCACGCCGGCTCCAGGGTGTCCTCTTGCCACACAAACCCGCAATGGTCCCACACTAGCTTGGGCAGGGTCCCTGTGATCTCTCCACCACTCGTCTTGTTACCGAGAAGGAAGAGGAGAGAGGTCTTGCCGGCGCCGGACGGTCCCATGAGAGCACACAGAGTTCCGGGGTTCACAACTCCGCTAGCACTATGCAACACCTGCTTGGTGATGGGGGCGTTGGAATCCACTCCTTCAACAGCGGACTTCAACTCAGTACCTTCGGACTCCTCCTCCTCCTCGTCATCGGCTTCCTCACCTTGCTGCTGGTTGTTAATGGTAACTATGTAGTTGATGTTTTCCCATATGATGGGCGGGCCTTCCACGCGAATAACTTTCATTTCTGTTTCAGTCCCTGCGTAGCTTTTCTGTGCAGTGTTTCCAGTAAGGGAAGCCTTCTCTTCTTTCTTTGCTTGCTTCTTCTTCTCAGCATCTGCAAGTGCTTTCTTCCGGGAAACAGACTCGGAGTAGGTCATGTTGTTGATAAAGGTGTACACGGGTGAGCGATTGTACACACTGATCCAATCGATGGTCCATGCTCGGTATCTCAAGGCAACTGCAGCTAATATCAGATACGCAAAAGCTATCATCCACACGTTAACGGCGTCCTCTTCCAGCGTGTACTCGAAAAAAGACTCAAGATCTGTGCTTTCACCATATTCAGTGTTTTTGAACTGGGCACGAATAACTCCAGAGACGGTGTAGAAAAAGGGGTTTATCGGATATATCCATTTAACGAAGGGTAGCAACTCCTTTGTGTTGCAGTAAATTCCGGAGAAGGCTGTGAGGAAAGTTACGATAGCACTAACCATGGCAGTTGCAGTCGTCACATTGGAAATACCCCAGGCAAGAACCATAACCAGCGCGCTGGAGGCTACAGAGGCACCGATAAGGACTTGGAAGCAGTAGATTAAGAAGAGTGGTCCAGTTCGCAGACCGGTGATATATGCCCACGGGAACCACAAGGTAACACGCTCCGTGCACACCTCCAAAATCTCGGTGACCAACTCCCCCAGCATATATTCAGGAGCACCATATAGTCCAATACTGTGCAAAACATATGAGCCATGAAAAAGCAACTGTCAATTTTCATTACAGTGTTGGACAACTTGAACCCTCGTACAGGTGTGAAGCGTCCAGAAACTTAAAGTGAGGGACGCGAAAGAAATACAGTACGTAGAGCCCTGAAAGTCTAAGAAAGGAAAGAAAATCAGAACTTGGAGAGGAATATGTTTAAGATACCTTCGACACACATCTAACGCTTGAGATAATACCTACGCAGAATGTGAGGAGGTCCTTTGAGGTTGGAACTTTGAAATGCGCGCACCTCCAATCGTGAAGGTACTGAGTGCGACGGGTCACGATGCCTGCACAATAACCAATTCCACGGAAAAGCGCCAAGAAAGAGACTGTAACAACAGAGCCGTATAGAGCAGTGCTGTCTTGGCTTTGCTTTGACCACACCAAGCTGTACCCACCAGTGCCTCTCCCTTCAATTATTGTCTAACGATGTGTATTCGCAACCATCTTCTATTTTCTATTCGCAAACATAGCAAATCTGGAAAACCGAGAGCCTTACCGTGTCCGCAGTGCATGTTTAGCATTCGACAATTAACGCGACTTTACAAACGGCTGCAAAACAGTCAGAAGGGATATGCCACAGAGGGCATCTACGACGTACCCCATCAAAAAGTTGAAAACTACCCCGAAAGTGAACGCAAGAGCGAATCCTTTGCCACGAATCAAACGAATCTGTTGGATCACACCGCACCCTTCAACTTAGATTTGCGGACGTGGATCTCTCAACAGGAGCCACCTTAAACATAAAACAGCAGATTATTCCTGCTTCCCACTAACTAAAACAAAAAGAATTGCCAGATACGGGGAAAATACCTTTATCAAGTGCTTGATCATAAACCACATACGGCTGTACATCATTGGACGCTTAGACTCTATAGTTGGAACGTCAATAGCTTCTTGCCAAGCCGCGCGCTTTTTGGCCGCCACAGCGAAACCCTCGTGCGAAGCCCATTTCTCGTTGATGGATTTTGCAGTGAACTGATCCATGTGCGAAAGGTGATCCAGCATACAGTCCGCCAGGTCGTCCTCTGTTACAGCCCGCTTGATCAGTTGAGCGCTTCCCGAGATGAGTAACTTCCAACGGCAGCACTATGACAACTCGAGGAAATGTCGTCGAGAGAAAGTAAAGGCGCACTCTCTGAGAGTGTAAACCTCAGGCATCAGTCACGGATATGAAGCTCGGTGTGGGATGGTTACCTCGAAGTGTAGATCCTGCGAAAAGTACATTCAGAGCGAAATCGTAGATGTGCACCCTCTCACCCGAAGTGACCAAGATGCCGGCGGCGAGAAAGAAGCACTGCTCAAACTCCTTAAAAATATCGTAACGAGGCTGGTGGATGCTACACACCATACCACAGCCTTTCAGCTTGAGCACAGTCAACACAGCCATCACTTCCAGAGCCATGCCTGAGTCCAGGCCGGTGGTTGGCTCGTCCAAGAAAATCATCTGCTCAAAGACAAACCGAACATGGCAAGCTCAAAGTTAGTCACTGATAGCGTCTCTCACTATAGTAAAACATAAGAAAAGGGGGAAGCACTTCATAACGAGAGCGGCCCGTGGACAGGTGAACAGCATAAAAAGCAGGCATGCGAGTGTTAAAGCGTCTATGAAACCCTCTTTGCTAGCGCAATCCTCAGTTGTTGAATACCCGGATACAGCGAACGGTAGTAACCATTTATAGGGCTTGGGACGGCAATGGAAGACAGTGAGTGAGAGAGAGTTCAGAAATACATGGGTACCCCATTAATAGGAGTGAAACTTAAGAAATGTCAGCAGAGGTGGCAACACTTAGAACAGTCCGACGGGTTTTGGGGTCAACCATTGGGTTGCTGATGATAGTACAACCGATGGATAAACGACGTTTTTCACCTCCGGAGAGCGTTTTTGCTGCTCCCTGCAGTGCGCCAAGACAGTTCAGTTGGGGCGGTACCTCGTCGAGGTAGTCGGCTTGTAGATGGGTCAGAAAGGATGCTAAGGTTTGGGCAAAAACTTGTGAAAGTGGCGTGCGGACAGACTGAAAAGCAAGAAGAAGATAGCTTTACCTGAAGGACGTCACCACCGACAAGGGCCTTTTGGCAGTCTTGCAGACCGAGATCCATTAACAACTCTTTCACTCTCTCTTGTCGTTCTCGGCTGGTAGTGCTTCTTGGCAGCTTTAAAACAGCATACATCATCAAGGCCTGATGAACAAAGAAATTCATTCAAAAGCGAACAACGAAGAAGCGAACGACATAAAGGACAACTAGAATATGCAAAGGTTGTCAGAAGAGTATGCCTCAGCTGTGACAGCAATTTGAATTGGGAAAAAAAACACTACGCTCGAATGATTACGTATGAAGCGTACAGCAAAACAAAAAAGCGTACAAAAAATCGATTGTTAAGTGGCAGGGCACTCGGGTGCAAGCAGGCTACAGGCTGCCAAACGCGTTCTCTGTCCGTTGCGCGAAATTTTAATTAAAAGGCAAGGTGATGTCATCGAGAATATCATCTGTGACAGTTAGCAAAGCGCTTTCGCGGACACTGCATTACACAGTATGCTTTGTGAAAGAGAGAACTGCTAAGCTTCTGTTTTTGCTTCCTTGCAGGCCTGAGCTGAACGTAGGAAAACACGTATGTGTGGAAAGAAAGAATTGGTGACAACGGTGTGTGTAATGCGAGGTTGGTAATCACCTCACGAGTGGTGAGGAAGGGCTCGACTTTGTCCTCTTGCGCCACGAAACCTAATTCGCCCGTTAAGTGATATTTACAAACTCCTGAAACAAGACCGGTGATCTGCCCAAGAGCAAAAAGCGACAACTGTCAGTTCTGACAAGCGAATGGTCCGCATGTCACGGAAATTGACTTCCAGTAAGAAGCGGAGTTTTGAATCCTACAACAGTTAAACCTGGGATGAAGCCTATGAATGCAGACTGGAATATATCCTTCTCAACACTGCTGAACATAGACAAGCTATACCAGGGTGAGTAAAAATCCTTCCAGTGAAGCGAATAGGAATAACTGCCAGAAGCGGCGTCGAAGCCAAAATTTGAGGCGGGCGCCAATCATGCAGCAACAGAGAAAATGCTGGAAGTCTGGAACGCAGTTTGTAGACACACCTCGCGACCGGCAATGATGTGCAGAAGAGTGGTCTTCCCGGCACCAGAGGGACCGAGGAGAGCAGCGACCTCGCCAGAATACAAGTTTCCACAGATGGACTGCAGGATGGGATCCGCACGATCCGGAACAAAGCATGTAATGTCTTTGAACTCGACCAGCACTTGCGGAGCTTCCAGAAACTCTTTCGGAAGAGGAAAGGAGCTCTGACGTTTAGGCCGAGAACCCACTGCGGAAGCCATGAGTGTTGAACGCCGAGAGAGGGACTTTCAGGGATTTCCTGGGAGTATTGTCTGACTATGACGTGACCAAATGGCCGTCTTATAGTGAGCAATCTGGTTGTGGAAAAGTGTCAGGCTTAGCTCACTCTCAGTGGAAATCGGCGTCAAAATCAATAATGAAGATCGATAAACATCTGGTGTCGAGCAAAAAAGCGTCAGTGTTCCTCGAGCAAAGAAGCGCCAGTGTTTTTGTTTTAACAAGGTGCGCCAAACATCACAACATACGATTGAAATCCCAGCGTTTAATACGGATGTCAGTCGGACCCGCCGCGTGATATTAGTACCTACCGAGTGAGGTGGAGGTAACGGTATCAGTTTGCTCGAAGGAACCTAATCTTTATTACGGGACTTTCACATTTGATTTCAGTGGAGTGAATTCAATTCGAAGCTCCAGAAGACAGACGTGAGACGAGAGGAGCGGTTGCGGTTGCGGTTACCTTTTATGTAAGATATGGTCATCAGGTCTGGCGTCTGCTGTCTATGTCTCCAGTCTGGCCTCTGGCGTGGGATCTGCCGCTGCCGGCCCCTTCGCCTGTCCCGAACTCCCGATTGGTTAAATTTGGGGTAATTTAAAATTACTAATTCGTAATTGGTGTCACCGAGAACCGTCAGCGTCAACTTGGTCAGTCGAGTGTGACTATCGATATCGCCGTGTATCGCTAAACGGGAAAACGTTATCATTGGCGCTGCTGCCGGTGCTGGTGCTGGTGCTGGTGGGGGGTGTTACAGTGTCCTACAGTTGGGGAGGCCATTTATATGACGCACTTTTATAGCGGCTCATAACTTTCGAACCTCTGCTCCTTATGATTTGGAACCGGACCAAATTACCTTACCTTACTTACTTACTTACTTACTACCTTTATCGTCTTGCGCATGAAGTGAATTACCTTACCTTACTACCTCTGACCTTTATCGTCTTGGCATGAAGTGTCAGATATATAGTCGGGTGTATATATCGGATAACGGAGAATAAACCCTGAGTTAAGGGTTTCGATATCAGAACGGTAAAAGTCTCAGATTGATGAAAGAGATACACATAAATACTAACGGGTGTTTCCCGTCTACTGGTGACGGTCACCCAGCCTACTATAGGAAGTGACAGGTGACAGTCTTTACTGTCGGTGTGTCACATCCAGCACACCACCTAGGGTGGTGACCGGAGCTAGTAGTGAACGAAGCAAACAAACTCCCTACTCAACTTCAGGAGGAAACTGTAGCACAACTGGGGGCCTGTACTCTTGGTCAGGGCGGTCCCAGGTCACAGCAAGATTGTCAGATACTGCTGTTACGTTGCTAAAACTCTAAACACGGCTCAAACTCTGAGAGCCCTTCTGCACATCTAGGAGGGCACACTACAGCTAACTCCCAGGCAGGCACGGCGTGACTAATTCTAGCCACTAGTGGTCTTCGGAGCTGTCTGCCCGGCTCGGAGCAGCGTGACTGTGAAGCAGTTGCCGGCCCCCGGGGCCGGTGATGAATCATTCGTAGAAGGAATTGACGGATTCCCGATCACGGGAGGCTGCACCGCACCGGGATGCTGCCAAGTGCTGCCCGACGGTGGAGCCTCGTCGTCCGAAGATGAAGCCGGCGACAGCGGAGGGCCGCCCACAAACAACTCGGCAGGCGGCGGCGGCCCGGGATGCCACGGCATCGGAGCCATGTAGAGGCCCTGCCGTCTCTGCTCCCGCCGTTGGCGACGAGGTGGAATCGCACACGGCACGTCATGATCCGCTTCAGTTGGCGAAGCCCCCGCAGTCGGGACTGCTGCGGCAGTCCACGGAGCACCACCGACCGGTGGACCCGTGCATGTGCGCGCATCGGCACCACCGATACCGGCAACGGCATGCGGCGCGGCGGTGGCACAAATTACAAAGAGTGCGCACACCAAGGAGGAAGTGAGGAGAGACCTCCCGAACTTCGGAATGCCGTTCCCGCAGCCGTACCGTGGCCGCGGCGGTGTCACCGAGGCATCTCCGTCGTCACCGTCGCCCGTGGCGTAAGCCGCGGGCTCGTAGTCGATCACGCGTTCCGGCGCCTCAACCGCGGAGAGCAAGTTCATGCTCGCGGCCGACTCGTCGGGCACCAATGCAACCCCCGTGCCCTCAATGAAGTCGGCAAACGTGCGGGTGACGGGAGGGCAGAAGGGGTTTGGCGGACCGGTCCAATCCTCCTCGGACTCAACCGACGCGGGCGGGGAGTGCGCGGCCGGCTCCGACACCACCGGCAAGTCGGCAGTGAAGGTGTTGATGTTGAACGTTGAAGCTCCAGCCGCGTGCGCCATCTCAGAGAACTCGGCGACAGCGGACACGAGGACCCCACCGTCCTCCTCGCAGAACGAGCACGCCGAAAGATCGGTGAAGACCTCCGGCTTCCCGCCCGCGAGCATGCAGAGGGCGTCGAATTCCACGGGGTCGCCGTGGTCGATGGCGTGCTGGAACTTCGCGGCCAGCACGGAGTTTTCGGCTTCCTCGGCGAAGGCGAACGCCGAGAGCCCGGCCCTGCCCCCGTTCGGGCAGTCCCGGTGCCAATGTCTCGCTTTCCCCTTAGCACATACCTGATTTTGGCAGTACGGTATTGTCGCACCGCTCTCGCGGTGGAAGGCCACCTTTCGCGAGACGGATTGAGACCAATTCCCCCCTTTGGGGAGGGGCGAGGCTGCGAAACGGGTCTTGACCCGGCGGTCCGGTTTGTCCGCGCGAGGGGTAAATCCCCGCGGAGACGGCTCGGACTCGGCGGTGACGAGGAAGGTGGCCAATTGCCTCTTCAAGTCGAGCACCATCGTCCGCAAGTCCGCGATCTCGCTCGCCGCACCCGACCCATCAACGTCCTTCTCCATGAAATGCGTGCCGTGGGAGTACCGGTGTGCCGATGCGGTGGCGGTGCCCGCCCGCACGTGCTCGCCGTAGCACTCCCGCACCCACTGCTGAATGGTGAGTAGGTCGTGGGCGGCTCGCTGGTCGTGAAGGAGCAAACGGGACATCTTAAGGGTTCGCTTAGAAGCGATATGATATATGATATATAGCGAGGCTATTATGGAACGTTAATAGCTCACGCAGCGTCTGTGTGGATAGTGCAGTGCTTCTTCAGAAGTAACTGCTGTAGCCCAACGCTACCTCATTTTACGCAATGCCCCGCATCTCATAGATGCCACCACAATTGGGTTGTGAACCCAAGGCATTGGTTGAACAATCAGTATCGGCTAAACGAATAAGCCATATGATACTCGCATGCTTGTTCAGAACATGCTAGAAGCAAAGATGAGTTTTCTCCGAACACTTTCGGTTCTTCAAGACTTCATCTTGCTTTGTCATCTCGATGCCACAACCTGGCCTCTTGATGACAGGTGTCACTCAAGGTGAGTGAATGACAAATGGTATGACTGTACATGTCATAGTCGACCGTACTGACGAATGTCATAAATGTATGACGCGACTCGACCTGTACAGTCATGATCGACCATACTGTCGACTGTCATAATAATATATGACATGACCGACTGTCATAATAATATATGACATGACATGACATGACATGACATGGTATGACATGTATGACACGTATGACATGTATGACACATGTGTCATCGGTCATAACCCTGACAGATCTCCCCTCTTAAGAGAGTTGTGACCTCACAACGGGCATACCTTTGTATATGTCTTTGATGTCTTTGTTGTTGTTGTTTCTTGCTGGTACCAGTCTTCTTACACCGATTTGAGGCGTCCCTCATGGTGTTTTTAGGTTATTGGGGGGAACTGAGTCCACTTTAGTCCCTCACCTTAGGCATTTAGCCATATAGTCCTTAGGATGTAGCCCACCTTTTCGGAAATCGTATCGTTGAGTGACGTTCCAAGGTTCAATGAAGAGCGTTTTCGCGATACAATCCTACGCTGGATTACTGATTGATCCACACGTTATCATGTATGTGCTAGACGATTCAAAGCATCCGAAGTCTACGTTACGGATTATTTGCGCTAGCCGTCGTCGCCTTTGCGCGATCGATGATCCCACGATTATAACGAATTATATTCGAACGATTCTCGGCCTAATATAGTGCACCCAACTCTTCCTCCCCTCCTTAAGCTACTTTGGAGGATCCTAGGCGGTGATGGGGAGCCCGATTTCGATAATAAACGAACAAAGGGGCTTGTTTTAATGCAAACGGAGCGGCCCTGCTTAACGGAATTGGACTTATAATCCTTTACCGGTCTGCTCAACTCCTCAATATTTTTGTCCAGTACGCACGCTTTGACGAACATCTATCGTGATGAGTGAGAATGGATTCGCCACGTACTAATGTGAAATTTATTTAGTTATGTTTGTCAAGCACAACTTAGGATCACAACTCCGTCTACCTCAGTCGATGTCTCCGGTAGCTTCGGATGACTGGCCAAGAATCCGATGACAATCCACGGTTTTGGCAAAGGTAGCATTTAGCAGTTTTTATTTATCCACAGATATGATATCTCGCATATGTGCGTATCTGTGCAAGGGTATGATTTTGAACAAGGCTCACTACACCTTTAGCAAGGAAGGATCAATTCCCGCTTCAATGCAACATAATGATAAACATTAAGAGCAAGGTTATATAGATGATCGATATGTATTAGTATATATTACAAGAAGTAAGGGCATAAGGCTTAATATAATGTTTAGCCTTCATAGGCAGCTATAATGTCTGCTGCATTGGTCAGCTCTGTGGCTTTGACCCAGGTGTCATGCTCAGGACCGTAGCCTGCATATCGTACTTAATAGTATTTGACACCTCTAGTGAACTTATCCGAGAGTATATGTGATATCTCAAACAGTGGTTGCCCTTCTTCGGTGATCATCTGTGGCAGAGGCAAAGGTGCTTGGATCGAGTCATTGTACAGCTCTAATCTGGAAACAGGCTGTACCGGATGAATGCGGATATCAAGATTTCCGAAATCTAACTCGTATGCACGTCCATGGCTAAGCACTTTGGAAATAGTGAACGGCCCAATATATGGCTGCTTAAAGTGTCTGCCTGCCTCTGTCAAACCAGTCCATTGAATAAACTCGGTCCGTAAAAGAACTTTCTGCCCAACTGCAAATTGCTTAGGCATGTGAGTCTTATTGAATCTGGCTTGGCTAATTTCTGCTGCTCGGGAAATGTTGTCTACCGCGTTGGCATGAACAGCCGAGTACTGGTCAAAATGATCTCGAATAGCTTCTTGTATTGGAACAGGAGCTTCTGGCGGAATAGTGATAACCAGGTCATGAGGCGAAAGTGGTTGCGCCATCGAGTCGAGATAAAATGGTGAATAACCAGTTGATGCAGAATCGGTATTGTTAATTGCAAACTCCACCAGAGGCAACTTGTCCTCCCACGAATTGGCTGAAGTATCGTTGCAACAACACCTGAAAATGAAAATGCTACTAATCAGTTTGTAAATTAGAGGATGGTGAAATCATATCATGAATCAATAATTTGAAAAATACCTGAGGATGTCCTCAATGAAGGCATGGCTCCTCTCATTGGCAGCATTCGACTGTGGATGGTGTGACGATGTCATGGACAATCTCGTACCAGTAGATTTCCACAGTGTTTGCCAGAATGTAGAGGTGAATCTGGGGTCTCGATCTGAGATGATGTTCCTCGGAAGACCATGGAGCTTGAAGATATGCTGCATATAGATGGAAGCAGTATGCTGAGCTGTCCAGGTCATGCTGAAGGGAATGAGATGACAACGATGAGAAAATTGGCACATTACCACAAATATACTGTCGTGCCCATTAGTGGTGATAGGCAGATCAGTGATCCAATCAAGAGATACATCAAGCCATTTTGTCTTAGGCACAGAATATCGTATGTGTGCCTGACCATAAGGCTTGTGTCGCCTCGTTTTCTGGCGCTGACAAACGGGGCACTCCCGAATGTACTTGATGGCTGCCGTTGTCATTCCTGGCCAATAATACCGGCTACGCAGAAGATGAAGCATGCGATTTTTGCCTACATGACCAGAAATAGTGGCTGAGTGGCACTCATGAAGAAGAATGTGGCGGAGCTGTGTGATCTCACCGTCATCTGTGGGGACTTTAGCTGTTGGTGGAATGTACAGCTGTCTGCCATATATGGTCTTACGATAGATCAACCCCTGAATGAGCTCGAAGCTGTAGCTGCTGACTGACTGTGATGAAGTCGATGATGGCAGCTTAGCCAAAATAGTCTGTGCAAATGTGTCACGATCATATTCGGATATAATGATGTCGTGTAGCTGATGAGCTGATGAAGAAGATATAAGAGCAATGAATGTAGGATCTGCAGATGGAATGACCTCGCTGATGTCCATATGATGAAGACAATCAGTAAGTTCAAAAAGTGCAGAGATACGCGTGAGTGCGTCTGCAACCTTATTCTTTTCGCCAGCAATGTGCTCTATACGGAAGTTGTACTCAGAGAGTTCGTCCAACCACCGTGCCTGTTTGGGGCTCAGTGTGGATTTGGTCTGGAAATAAACCAGAGGCTGATGATCTGAGCGTACAATAGTCTCAGGAGCTCCCAACAAGATGTGGCGAAAGAATCGGAAGCCTTCCACAATGGCAAATAGCTCGATCTCAGGAATAGGCCAACGTCTCTGTGTATCGGATAGAGTGACGCTGTGATGGCCACATGGCTTCATACCTTTTCCTTGATCCTGGAGTAATACTTGGCCAACGTGTGTGCCTGATCCATCGACCTCCAAAATAGATGGCAGTTTCTGATCTGGAAGTTGTAATACTGGAGCGTTACAGATGGCACTTTTGAGGTTATCAAATGCCTGCTGCTGCTCAAATTCCCAGACAAATTCTGCATTATCTTTAAGGAGACGATTGAGAGGTTCGGCAACTTTGGAGAACTTTGGTATGAATCTCCTAAATTGACCAACCATGCCCAAGAATGACCGAAGGGATGACTTGCCATCTTTAGCCATACGGCGTAGAGGCTGCTTTCCAACGGTGGGACCATAAGACACTGGAGGCTGAATTGCCATGACTGCTCTGATCCTGTCTTCGATGATGGATAGGCCTGCTTCAGATATGTGATGTCCGATAAAATCTATAGATCTAACGAACAACTCCACCTTGGAAGGCCTGATGAAAAACTGGTGATCTCTGCAACGCTGGAGGAACTGTCGAACATGCTTCACATGACTGTCGAAATCTGGACTGTATACGATAGTGTCGTCCATGAATATGACAAGGAACTGGTCGATGAAGTCGAAAAATGCCCGATTTCCTACACGAAGTGCTGTTGCGGGAGCATTGGTCAATCCGAAAGGCATAACTGTCCATTCATAAGAACCGTATCTGGTGCGAATAGCAGTTTTATGTATATCATCCGGATGAATGGGGATTTGGTGAAAGAACTGGTTGAAATCAAATCTACTGAACCATCTTGATCCCTTCAGCTGCTCTAGTAGGGTGTCATGTGGTGGTAGTGGATACGTGTCCTTGACGGTGATGTTATTCAGGGCACGATAATCACAACACATCCTCCACTTTCCCCCTGGCTTAGGAGCGAAAATGATTGGGCATCCATATGGCGATGATGATGGACGAAGGATACCCAACTCGACATATTTGATGATTTGCCGTTTGAGTTCCTCCATCATGGGTGCTGGAATGGTGCGTACTGGCTGTGAAGGAGGCTTATGTCCAGGTTCGATGTCGATTCTATGATATCCACCTTCAAACCGCTCTGGCCTATGACCAGCCGGAAGATCCTCTTGGAAAACGTCTGAAAAGTCTTCTCTCACTTGATCACGTGCTGCTGTGACCTCGGGGTCTTCCATTGTGGTGTCTGAGTCTGATGCTGTAAAGACCAATTCACCATCGACCTCGGAGAGGAAAAAGAGATATGCTACGGCTTCTTCAGCCGAACCACTGGATCGAATGCGACGGAGATGTTTCCTCATAGTAGTGGCACTGACCAATTCCATTTCAGGAAGGCCATCTGAGTCTGGAGTCTGCTCAACTCTGGACAATACTGTGCGAATACTGGAGCCTGATGAATGCTTCCTTGTGATCGTCAGATTTTTGGTCTGAAAGTCAATATGTGGATTCCTCCTCTCCAACCAATCTTGACCCAGAATGACAGTGAATGGTTTCATGTCAATGATGTAGAGATCTACTGAATCCTTATACTTGCCCAGCGTGAATGTAGCATTGGGAAGATAGGATGTACAAGGTAATTGGCTTCCTCCAGCCAACCCCACTGAGAATGATGAAGAATCTGTGGGAGGTATACCAAGCTGAGCAGCGAACTGTCTGTCGATGAAAGACGATGTGGCTCCTGGATCTACCAAAATGTGAGTATTCTGTCCATGGACTTTCCCCTTATACAGCAACAGCTTTTTCTGCGATTTCAGCTGTGCTGTCTGAGATTGCATCTGTGCGATGTTTTCTGTGGGATTATCCATCTGCTGAAACTGTAGTGTCAGTCTGGATAGGACTTCCTCTGAAATACTCTCAATCTGGCCACTTGCTTCAGTGGCATCTTCAGGCTGATCTACCCTCGGGGTGCTCTCATCACCGGTACCTGCGCAGTACCCTGAGAGTTTCCCTGAGGAGCTGAAGCTGATGGAACCGGATCTGGAGTTGCAACTGCTGCATTGATGCTGTGCTGACTCTTCAGTTCCTTGACCAAGGTGTTGATCGTATTAATGAGTTTGTTAGACCCATCTTTTGCACCCTGATTCTTCTGTGGCTGTCTCTGATTCTGAAAGGGATTCTGTGCTGGTGGCTTGCCTTTGATCTGCTTTCCATCATTGGTAGTGGTGGCCCAACAATCCTTTTCGATGTGACCTGTTCGATCACAACGATGGCAAGTCTTATTCTGATTCTGTTTCTGTGATTGTCCTTTTCCTTTTCCTTTTCCCTTGCCTTTGCCATTTTTTCCTTTGTTCCGATTCTGATTGGAGTTCTGGCTGCCACTCTGATTCCAATTCCGATTTCTGTTGGATCTGTCATATGGCTTCTGGTTACGTCCTCTGTCCTTATCCTTCTTGGCTGGACCTCCAGATGACTGCTCCTTCTGACCCCGATAGTGAAGGGTTTCTGATTGCTTTGAGTGAATGACGTAGTTCAAATCAAGCAATATCTGTGTGGTTAGTGACCACGACATATTATTCCTTTCTGTTTCTGTTAGGAATCGTAAATGAAACTGTCTGCGAAGTTCCGGATCTACGCTGTTGACGAATCTGTCCTTTATCAACACATCTTCCAGTTCAACTGCTGCCAGTGCAGCCAGTGAAGTGAATGTGCGTAGATAATCTGAAAAAGTCTGGTTTTCCTGTTTCAGTGACATCAGGTGTTTTTTAGCCACTGATCTTTTATGGGGATTACCAAACTGTCTGAGGAAAATCCCTCTGATTCCTGCAAATGTGGCATCTGGTTGATTTGCCACGACCTGGAAATAGTGTCTGTCGTTATTCTGAATGAGAGTAAGAAACACTGTGATCAAATCCTTATCATTGACACCTGGATAAGTGAACTGGAAATATCTGTCCATTGTTTCCAACCAGACCTCTGCGTCCTGTCCTGATTTGAATTCCCTAGGTGGTGCCATTTTCACCTTGGGGACCAAACTGGGTGGAGCTGGTGGAGCTGGTGCTGGTACTGTATCTGCATCTGGATCTACAAAGACCATCGGAGGACTGTCTGCTGTATACTCTGCTTCTGGTGCCTGAGGCTCATTGACAGGATCCTTGTACCGGCTCATATCTGGTTTCATGCGACTGACATTGTCATAATAGCCTATGTGGTCATATCTGGTTAGTGTATCGGCATAACCAGCAATCCACTTTGGAACCTTAAACCGACTGTATGCATCGTATGAACCAAGAATGTCGAAAAACCAAGTCGAATGATCTGGGTTGATATCAGGAATCTCATGCTCTTCCTCTTCGATAGTAACCATCTAAAAACAAAACACAGCACATAAAATACCTTCAGCTAATTGTCTAACTGAGTGTGTGTGATTTATATGTTATATATGGTATATCTGTATATTATGATGAGGTTATGCATGTACATATATCCACCTTCTTCCCCCTCAAGGAAGTGTGTGATACAGTGGCAGTTGTCAATTGCCAATACCTCATTCAGCATGCATTCCTTATAGGAATCAGCTGTTACAGTTTTAGGGTTGCAGCCCTACAGTCCTTGGGTTGTAGCCCTGCAGTTTTTGGGTTGTTGCCCTACAGTTTTAGGGTTGTTGCCCATAGTATTATCATGTCTATGATGATTTAGCATGATATAATAATGCCAAAAAAACGAAGTTTTTCCAAATAATGGCGGCATTTTAGGGCATGTGTAGTTACAGTGGCCCTATTACCCAATACAGTGTTTAGGGTGTTACTTGATATCAGTAACCCTAATACAGGTAAAAAATAAGCAGTATAACGTTTTTGCAAAGATTTTTAAGCAAAACTGCATTCAATACCTAAGTGAATGTTAAGTGATTTTCAGAGGGTACGTTACACCCCTGACACACACATTCAAATATTAGGGTGTTACAGGGTGTTACACGTGTTATGTCTTTCAGGGATTGTTATTTGATAGATAAATATCCATTATAGCAAAAAAATCAATCCCGAATTTGCAAAATATTACACGTATTGTATTTTGACCGATTTTTTGTTACAGCCAATATGTTCACCCCTATATATTACACACCTAATATCTAGGGTGTTACACGAGATATGACATGTGTCATTATGATTTTCTCATACCTCAATAGGTATAAAATCATATTATCAAATAAAATAGGGTCCGATTTTCAATTTTCAAATCTATCGCAAACGGATTTTACCTATTTTGGCCGTTTTTGGCTATATATATATATATATATACATATCTCTGTGTGTGTGTGGACTGCAAAGTACAGAAGCACTACAAATCACTTTTGCTTTGCACATGACAAATTTCATGGCATAAAAGTGAATTATGCTGTATATCAACATCTGTGGTTGATCACATTTCTGGGTTTTACTGATTTAAACCCATGGAGGCAAATGCACTCTCTGGTGATATTTAAGATATATCAACTGTAAATGAATTCACAGTTGTGTCAGATCCTAAGATATATTTGGATGTATACAATGAGTATATCAAGTGATATCTCTATGTTCGAATACATCTGGACACTGCTAGATGTAATCTAAGCAGTTTTTACACAACACAATGTTTGTGTGTATGTACGTCCACAACCACCTTTTGTCAATTCATGTATGGTTGCTGATCTGAGTTGGTACATGCATGTGAAGTGATCATCTGTATCAACTATCAGAATGCAATGTAGATATTGATGTTGCTCCAGCGATAGTGTGTGGAATGACGAGTGGACTGCACCCAACAGTTACCAGCTGTTTAATGGGTGCAGTATCTTGCCTTCGGGTCTGGAGATAACTCCATCCAGTCTTACAGCATGTTGTTTGATCCTGTTCCCTTATGTATCGCCATCGCTGACACTTCCACGCACATGTGTTTGGAAGTGGGATCTGTGTATTATGTATTGATACAATACTTAATCATTACACTTGGAGTCAGTGTATTGTCAACATGAATGCTAGTGTTTGTGCAGTGTATAGTACTACTGATTAGTACTATTGTGTGTGTGTGTGTTTACTTACACACACTTTGCAAGATCTTGGATATCACAATATCCTAACAACCTATCATGCAGATTGTCAGCATACCACGTACTGTTTATATCTAACATGATATATATAGTTTAGGGATTGTTGTAATTCCATGATAATCTCATTACGTGATGAGTTGCTGATGAATTTTACATGAAGCTCAGGTGAGCATTCCTTCAAGTAATCCACCATAGAATGTACATGTTACCTGGAGAGCATCTCGGCTCCACCAGGGCACGACAAACTAATTATGGTGTTATGATTACTGTCAGGCACCCTTTGCAACATGGATTCTAATATAGTTTAGCATTCACTGCAATATGCTTATGCTCAGTATAATAAAGTATGTAACATTTACAACA
>LGRX02007411.1:0-27056 GCA_001247695.2 Cymbomonas tetramitiformis | reverse complement strand
GCAGCTAAGGGGTTAAACCTATGTCACCACTGCACACCAAAGAAACCGCTCACCTTGAGGAGGAGGCCGATGAACACAAGAACAGCCATATCAGCCATCGCAACTTGACTCACGTTATCCACCTCTTCCAACTTGAACGGGTGGTATGCATAGTAGGCATTGTACATTATCACGCATATGATGAACGCAGTTGTCACTTGTGTTGCCGTCCCTGTGCAATGGACGCCCGGTGAGACACGTCCCTTGTCGGACAGGGCATTTATATATACCCCGTCATCTGACATAATTATATGTCTAGCATAGAGAACGGGCACGAGATACGAACCCAACAAAGAGATACTAAAGATGATGGGAATGAACGACAAGGAGGAGAAGGCAGTGCTGCAGAAGTTACACCAAATGACGGTGGGATGTGCCAACAGCCTGTACTGGTTGTGCATGAAACAGATAGAGGAGGCGAGGGAAAGGGAAGATACGAAAAGGAGGCCCAGGACGTGCCAGGACAAAACCACCCAATCTAAAACTTCCCTAACCGAAGGCCGCCACCTCCGGGGGCTATTTTCGCTTAGAGGGGGGGTGAGTAATATATATCCTTGCACGCCCCAGGGCGCGTAAAGTTTTCCTCGTTTTTTCCTCTTTGGCTAGAATAAAGACTTTGACGACACTTTTTATTGTTCGGGCACACGCTCAGTACCTTGTTTCTGGCATTTATACTACGAGTACTGTATGATGCAGGAAGGCCGAGCTAAGCCGAGCCGAGCCGGGCTAAGAATATACACCTCGGGAAATATACCTGGATCTACAAACACGATGACGCTAGTGAGGAGGAACTTTCTCAGCATCTCCACCAACTCCCAGTGCCAGGCGTTTACATGATACATATCTATGAGGAAGCCAACTCGAGTGATCGCCAGCTTCTCTCTTTCTTCGAACGTTGGGTCCGTCGGATCATCGAACCTGCCTGATTCCCCCCATTTCATCTCCGGCACCTTGATCTTCGCCTCGATGATGACGTACTGAAGCAAGTCGATCAGCTTCGTTTCCCGATTGATTTTTGCTTCGACAATTTCCTTATCACTAGAGCTGCTGCAGTAGTGGTCCCAAAGACGGTCGATAACGGCATCTGGCACCTTCTGTGTGCTTGTTTCGTGGTCAACCACTCCAGGTGTCAAAACCTTTTGCCGAATTGCATGCCAAATCAGCTCGTACAAGCAAGCGTTATCGTACTTGACTTTGGCAAGCTCTGGAACCGAATGCATTGTCAGGAGGCGATAGAAGAACGCAGGAATTCCAAAAACAAACACGCCCGTGCATGCAGTGGCGAAGACGGCATACAGTGTATACTCGGTGTCATAGCATTTGATTCGATAATCTGCGCGTAGATACCAGTCGTCGTACAGCTGCTGACATGCAAAGGTGGCCATAATGGTTGCAGAGAGAGAGGGATATGCCAAGTACATAATAAACACCAAGCGGTTCAGACACGTATTCTTGAACTTGTCGAGACGTGTGTGAGTCGATTTCGTCCAGCTTCCAAATACACCCACCAGTACAATGTAGGCGCAGAATAAGGAGAATGCTCCCACATAACCAGCAAGTATTGAGTAGAAAGAGGGCTCTGGACTAGTGCATGCCATCACCGGGAGCTGCACCATGTTTAGCCGAACTATCGCGAGGTTTGCACTGAAGGAATAGAATATAGTCGGCCATGGTATGTCCATGGTCCTCGTGAAAGATGTGACGATCTGAAGGAAGTTGATGATCGTACGAAATGATGCAAGCATCCCTTCAAACCTATCGTGCAAATCCTGCATTATATCCACGGGGTCCTCTTCCTCCTCTTCCATCTCCTCCTCCGCTGTCCGATGCGAAATCGGGTTCTGAGCTGACTTCTCATTGACAGGAATCGTCACATTTTCGTCCGGTTCAAACTGGTTCAAAGGGTTATCCGTCAGACTCATGCGGTGTCGATTGATCCCATCCTGTAGTATTGACATGCGACGCTCGGCGTATGAGTATGCCTTGCGGACACGTTTGTGCACTCCGCTATGCAAGAGGGGCCACCATAATAACACAACGTGCAGTACGCTGTGTACAATGATGTACAGAATGACGAGCAAGACCCATTGCCACGCCGGCCAGTTTTTCGCTTGGGAACTCTTCGAGCACTCCAGACAGAATTCGCCCTGATACGCCCATCCCTCGTTGCACACAGCACATACAGGGCCTGTGTGCCCCTCCTTGCACTTGGAGCCGTCGATGTCAAGAGTGGCTGCGGCATTTGCAACGGGATCATCGGCTTTACTTAGACCTACATCCGTTTCTGTCTGGTACAGACACAACTCTTTACGGCAGGAATAAAACTTGCGTTGTTCCAATGTATCCCGCCAGTAATCTTCCTCTGCGTACATCAGGTTATCGCCTGACAGAAGCACCCACGACAGGTATCACAATTCCACCGACCTCAAGAAAATACGCATGTACAATTCTACGATAGGTGTGCCTGTAAATAATAGTCGCATCGATGTTGCTGGGACATTTGCTATCACTGTTGGACGCCATTCGATCTATGAAAATGGAGGGAGTGGCCTACGTAGCTATTTGTTTAACTCAAATTATTTCACTGTCATGATACATGCACGCATAGTCTGCATGCCGGTTCTGTGAACGACGCTGTTGGTAATGGCTGGAATGCAGCAAACCATACTGTGTGTCTGTATACGCGGCGGCTGGGTACTTTTCTTACCTGGGCATGTACCGCCGTCACTGCAAACTTGACACCTGCCAGACTTTGCTCCATCTTCCATCACCAAAAAATAACCCGATTTGCATAGGCAATACTTGCTAACGGTGACAAACACGCGCTCGCTGTTTGTGATGCACGTACACTCCATGACATCTTCATCCCACTCTTGTGTCCCTGTGAGCAACGAAATCAACCCGCTAGCCTTACCATGTGACGGTTTGGCATTGCAAGCACGAGTTTCTGACAGGTGTACGAATGCATGGGGTAACACGGGCGCTTGTTACACAGTAGTAGTATAACACCATAGATACTGGACACCTGGAACTGGAACCAACACCGAGATCTCTAAATATTATATCACTCTAAAAACACCACCACAACGAATACAAATGTATTGACATGACACCATATATTAGAGGCATCCAGGATCACCCAGACCATGACAAACATGACGCTTATCCCGGCGCGACGAGGTCTGCGAGACTTGTGGAATGCAGCACATCATCTTGTGATTAACATATTATGCATGTGCGAGATGTATCACTGCGTCGTAAAGTGCGCACCGTGCAGAAACGCAATCCTCAGCCTACGTCGCACACCGTAGCGGTATAATATATGCAGGGTCGTCGTATCGCAACCTTTCTTGCACAACGATCAACGCGAGGCTATATAACAATCTGAAAAGGGTATGCAATAACGTTACGATTCGATCCTGAGTGGGGCTTTGGAACCCAATCGCTCGTTTCCACACTACGATAATGAGGTAACACGCTTGTGTCAAGCCTATTATACAGCTTGTCATGCCGTATTATGTCGCCATTCCGTGATTCGTACCTCCTTGGTGCATCGCACCATAACAATTATAACGGGTACTTTGTATGGTATGTTCATATACAAGTTATATCGAATGAACATCGAACGGTACGTAGTCGATGTGGTATATAATCTCACGGTGTATGCCATATGTATTGGGCCACACACTTAATAGTATGATTGGCAGGCATCGATAGGTCATGGCAACATGACATATGCAAATAATGATTGCTAACTGTCATGTTCATTCATTATCGTTTATAAAATAATTATGAAGCAGCATACCATATGGATTGAATAAAAGCTGCACGGCGCTTATAGATGGAAATGATGTTTATGCAATCAGATCGACATGAATAAAATGGCGATCTGACCGGGTATTGTTAGTGCGCCATCACGCATCAGGATCATTTGAATAGAATCGTCGTGTATCGCATTGTATTACACAACATTGTGCTTAAACATTATCATAGTATGTATAATAATGATCTTCATGAAAAAATTTGAGACAAATGTCTCTTCCGTAAATTGAAACGTCTAATACGTTTGTATCTTCGTATTTTTGATATATGTTGTTGGGTTACTTTGTTCCTCTTGCTGTTCGCCGCATCATTGGCATTAGACAGCCATCTCAGATTACAAATAGTGTAATGTAATGTGTGTTTGTTCTATCCATCACCCACATATGGCTCAGTGGGGAATATGAGGATCCAGGCTTAGGATCAATCATTTTATGCACCAGCATATCAAACATAATGAATGCAAACACATCAAACCCATTATGATGATAAAGAGTAGGGCAATACAACACCGAGATCTCTAAATATCACCACACGACGAAAAGTCGTCGTTTTGCTGAAATCTAGCAACTAGTGCAGTCTTCCCTATGCCACAGGGAGCCCTTAAGAGCTCAAGCAGGCTGTTTTTAAACCCCACTTGACCCTCCGCCTACTGCATGACCCCAACCAACACGCATCCTCTCTACTATCTAGTGCTGCCAAGCGGTATAAAGTGGCGACTCACAGCAGTTGTAGATTATCCATCTGACTTTTTGTTTATTGACGAGGAGGTTTTATACATGTATATATGCTGCTCAAATAAACGTACCAGTGCACGGCTGAATCTTGACCTCCAAGTAACGAGAAGTGGACGGAAATGCGGTCAATTGGTATTCCAAGGTATGCACTGCACCTTCCTCTTGGCTCCGGAGACCAGTGGACATTTTGGCAGTGCCGTTCTGGTACAAGTTGTCGCTTCTTCCGGAAATAGTAAAGTTGGAAGACGTCGACGATTCGGAAGTTTCAGAGGTATCAACTGAAATGCTGCACACGGCTGTTTCGTCGTGATTGAATACCACCTGTAGCGAACATTGCATGCACAATCAGTTCTAGTAGATGGCCATCACCGTTCTCCACTGAGCGAGTCCCAGCACTTGATCTACCTATCTAGTATTTATACTCGAACCGGGCGACCAGTTGTACCTCGCATATTTACACGAGTTAGTACATTTTTCACAAACATCTGTAATGCTGCCGATGCGCACATGACCGTGTCATGTGCGTGACCGACTCGGAAGTAGCTCGAGAGTTCGAGTCTGGACATCATTTGGTATCTAGGGCAAATCAACGTTATGAGAAAAAAAGGGACGATATTAACAAGTATATTTTGATTATGCCTTTTCCACTCTGCAAACTTTACTAGAGATTGCTGGGTTGAGTGGGTAGGGAAGGCAAAAGAACAGAGCTCGCTGACACCAAACAGGGTCCTCGGGCTTCTAAATATGGAAACCCCTCAATGTTCTCCAAGCTTTCTTTTTTGAAATTCAACCTCATATAAGCGGTTGTTTCAATCTGAGTGCGTGGTCTCGAAAACATAGATGCAAGAAGGAGGCACTCGTAAGACACACGCATATATATATGTTATAGTGTAGGTGTGCGGCGCACATTTGTGCGCCAATTTCAGTACAGGTGCGCTAACAGCGGTAAATCGTACATTGTAAAACCACACAAAACGCCCACGATATTGAATATCTTAAACCCGATGTGTTTCACGATGCGTTAATTGATATCATCCTTGGTTTGTATGGGTTTACAGTGTATGATTTACCACTGTTAGCGCACCTGTACTGAAATTGGCGCACATATGTGCGCCGCGCACCTACACTATAATATATATATATATATAGGGATAAGTCTACATCGGGGGCCGACATTTCATTTAAATCCACATCGGGTGTAGACATGTCATTTTAATCCACATCGGGGGTATGCATTACCTTCAACGTAAGGATATAATGTAAACAAAGCATAACTATGCAAATCCAACCGGTAGATATGTAAATCATATCGCGATGAAAATATCTACCGGTTGGATTCGCGAAATATTTTTTTTGGAGTGTCCAGCAGTGAAAAACTGCCTCATTTCGCCAAACAAGACAGTCTTTCATCGTTTGCGGCACCAAAAAACATTATTTCGCAAATCCAACCGGTAGATTTGCTCATCGTAATACGAGTTACATATCTACCGGTTGGATTTGCGTAGGTATGTTTCGTTTACATTATCATTATATCGTTGCGTGTGTCTTCTGTTTACGCATGCTATGCAATGTCAACCCCCGATGTGGATTTAAATGAGATGTCTACACCCGATGTGAAACGTTTAGGCTTGTCAGCCTGATGTGATTAAAATCAAAATGTCGGCCCTCGATGTGGATTAAAATGAGATGTTCGCCCCGATGTGGATTAAAATTAAATGTCGGACCCCCGATGTATCAAATGAGATGTCTGCCCTGATGTGGATTAAAATGAGATGTCGGCCCCCGATGTGGATTAAAATGAAACGCCAGCCCCCGATGTAAACTTATCCCATATATATAACGTATACAATATCATCGAAATGTCTCTCTACGAGTCCGTCTCTGATTAGCATCCTCAATCTCAGCAGTGCATGGAAGCAATGTGTGTCTCAAACTCGCACTGTCAGGTTCTCGGAAGCTGCTAGGCTACTGCGGCTGCTAATAAGTGGTTCCCGTGGTGCACAATAACGCAGCCTGCTCCAGGAATCAATTTCGTGATCAATCCCGGAATCAATTTTGTAATCATTTATGTCAATGTTTCTGAGTCCTGTCATAGCCTCAGCTCTGTTATGTTGACCACCGTCCCACATACCTCATCTATCCCGAGTTATATTTATGTGTTGTTTGCAAAAGACTTTTGCAAAAGACTGGACATTTGTACAACACGATCGAAGCCCCCGTTTGTCGAGAGATCAAAACTTCTGTCAATCGAAATGTGACATTTGGCCGTGCGCCTGTTGGCAAGAGATTGAGCGTGCACAATAAATTGATATGTACGCATACTGACCTGGTCAAATTGATCATACATAATACAATCCTCGATCACTGCACCACCGCTTTCGATCATCACGAGCGCGTTGCTCACATTCCAGGACTGCGCCGGGGTGGCCTTGATGGGCCCGTAGCCCGCTTTGTTATCGGTCAGAGTGCAAGGCAATGCACTTGAGCAGTTGGGAACGAGCTGGCGTGATGTCACGAAGAAAACACCGCCACCATTCACAGCAGTGTTATTCACAAACGTGGCATTATCCAAGGTGACCTGCATCCTTGTCCATTGCCCTCCCATAGTTAGAACCGAAGCAATTCCGTCTCCGCGTGCGGACAGAGCAACAGCTGATGATAGGGATCGTCGGATATCGTGGTCGTAGGAATTATGGGAGCAGGTAGGAGAAAGAAAACACGGGTGTTTGCGGATGAGCAACCCAATGCTGAGATTTTTTTCAGAGTTCCAAGTTGGGACAGGTTATAGCATGGGGCTTAACCGCGATGACACATTACTGATGAGGGTAATTTGATTCATCCAAGTTCGGTAATTTTGTACCGTCTCGCCAGTTGTTTTTCGAACGGGACACCGAATGCACATCAATAGTCTAGATGACTATATTGCTTAGTATAGCAGCGTCCGGAGCGGTGCGGAATCTTCACAATCATACACAACATGCAGCACATCACAGTGAAAGAGCTCACTGCAAAAGCAAGCAACTAATCCGTGTGCATATTGTTGGAGCACATCCACATGCATGCTACAACTGCTGGCACTGGTATTCATGCACTTAATACCAAACACACTCGCGGACGGACACTTGTATTCAAGAGCAGCACACTAGAGCCAGCGAAGCAGTCGTGGCAAGTCCGACAAAATTTATAATGACTTATTATCGGTAGTCTTTGCGCGAAAACGATTCTTATAAGAACACTGCCTACGACGGAAAAGGTACTCTGTACGAGAAACATTGCGTACTAAGTCGTGGTCGGAGTGTACTGTCGGATGCCTGTGTTTGGTAAACATGACAAGTGCGTAATGGTTAGTCAGAGTATATCAAAATCATTACTCTGTATGCAATCAGTTCCAGTAAATATGATACTGGTACAGGTGTGCCTGCAGGAGCAATGTACGTGTGCACTCACCTGATCACGGTTCCCAATCTCTAGATGGAACACAGCTCCATTGATTGCAGTGTTCGAATCAAATCTAGAGCCGCCATGTTCTACAGTCGCGTCAAAGTGCACCTTTGTGGAATTTCCGCGCATGGTCACGGCGCCACCCTTCCCCGCACGGTTTTCAGAAAAGTTGCACCCACTAAACACATTATTCGTCTGACCCGTAAAGTAGGCCACACCGCCTTCTGATGCACTATTATTCTCAAATTGGCTGCTGCGGACATGGAGCTTGATGCTGTCGTCTCCAAAGAAGATGCCACCATTCCTTGCGGCGCTGTTGTTTGTGAAGCGTGTGCTCTCGATGTGGATCTCGCGACTGTAGGCGTACGTCTCTGACGACTTGGTGGAGTACTCCAACGACACGTCAACCTCACCTTCTGTCACGTTGGAATACGCCTTCTCGAATGCTTCGATGGAGGAGGAAATGATTTGATCGACTCGCACAACCTCGTTGCCAACCATGAACAACACGGCCCCGGAAAGGCCCGCTATGCCTGTGCCACCGCTCGGGCACACAAGACATTGCCCGGGATTGGCGGCGCCGTCAATTACTACATTACGCTCCACCAGATTTCCAATCATTGCCAGCTGCAAACCGATGTCGTACTCGTACGCGAACACGGCACCCCTGGCATTTGGTCCCTCTGCAACGTTTCCCGATATCGTGCAGTGTTTGAAGTAAATCGTCATCTGGTGACTTTTCCCAATGTACATGACGGCTCCCGCTTCGTCCACTTCATTTCCTGCGAATATGTTGTCTGTCATCTTCCAGATGGAGGTCTGCAGCTCGGGAACATGCGACGCATTACTAGTGGTATACCAGTCTGTGTGATGCGAGTCTTCGCTGCCATCGTCATACAGTGCCCCCCCTGCACAAACGCCAAGCAGGCCCCGCATACTCATTGTCATACAATGCCCCCCCTGCACACACGCCAAGCAGGCCCTGCATACTCACATCAGTCACATCACTTACATCGCATGTAAACTGAAATATATTATATCCGGCTTATTATGATAGCAGTGTGCCTTTTAGCATTTGACCGGTGTGCAAAAGAAATTAAAACGTCTGATGATTTGTATCATGTAACGTGCGGTGTGTGTGGCGTCCCTGCGTGATGGCTAAGGGCTGGTGATGGACGTCCAGGATAGCCTGGACGTAAATGTTTCTGCATATTTCGTGTTGCTGGTTTTGCACTCTCGTATATCTATGATGAGTGTCTGCTTCGCACGATTTCACAGAGTTCTAGCGTTTGAAGCAAGCAATTGGCATTCCCACCTTTAAGCTGTGACCGCAATCTGGTTGAGGACAGGTGATTGCGCTGCTTTGGCATCTTTGGTACGATGCCAGGTGTTTATAGTGTGCATGTAACTGTGATATCACCAACCTACTAGCTTTGGGTGTTTGGCATGCGTTGTTTTCTGGGGTTTTTCTATAATTAATTACATATATATATATATGGATAAGTTTACATCGGGGGCTGACATATCATTTTAATCCGCATTGGGGGCCGACATCTCATTTTAATCCACATCGAGGCCGACATTTAATTTTAATCCACATCGGGGGGACATCTCATTTTAATCCACATCGGGGTACATTTGATTTTAATCACACAAGCCTAAATGTTTCACATCGGGTGTAGACATCTCATTTTAATCCACATCGGGGGTTGACATTGCATAGCATGCGTAAACAGAAGACACACGCAACGATATAATGATAATGTAAACGAAACATAACTACGCAAATCCAACCGGTAGATATGTAACTCGTATTACGATGAGCAAATCTACCGGTTGGATTTGCGAAATAATGTTTTTTGGCGCCGCAAACGATGAAAGACTGTCTTGTTTGGCGAAATGAGACAGGTTTTCACTGCTGGACACTCCAAAAAAAATATTTCGCGAATCCAACCGGTAGATATTTTCATCGCGATATGATTTACATATCTACCGGTTGGATTTGCATAGTTATGGTTCGTTTACATTATATCCTTACGTTGAATGCAATGCATACCCCCGATGTGGATTAAAATGAGATGTCTACACCCGATGTGGATTGAAATGAGATGTCGGCCCCCGATGTAGATTAAAATGAGATGTCAGCCCCGATGTAGATTAAAATGAGATGTCGGCCCCCGATGTGGATTAAAATGAAGTGTCCGCCCGATGTGGAATAAAATAAGATGTCGGCCCCGATGTGGATTAAAATGAAATGTCAGCCCCCGATGTAGACTTATCCCCATATATATATATATACAACGTTGTATGTTCATACCCACTTTTTCAGGAACATGCATGCTTGACAAGGCGGAACCCTATTTTTGTGACAGACTCTGCAGGGTTGCACTGGACACACGTAACCCTCGCGGCACACCATCTCACTCTGTTTTTCTAGCTGTATCTTCAAGGTGCAATTGAGTGCGCGATGTCCCTTGTGCCACGATACAGCTCTCTCCCTGTAATGAGGGCGTGTTGTGCGTAAGCCTTGCTTTGGCGCGCCTCGCTCGGGTGCAAACTAGACCCTGCCGTAGTCAGGTGCAGTTTCCCTGAGAGTGGCATCACGCTTTATATTGTGTTCTGTTAGCTATTCTCACTTTGCAAAAGTTACCCGAATCGACTTTATACTTGTGACCAGTCATCCTAACTGTATGCTAGTTACTGTGGCCTTTCGATGTTTGTACCACAAATTGATCACAAGTGAGGGCGCCACTGCTGGTACTGCGGTTTGGCCCCTAGGTGCTCGTCACTCTATCTACATGCTTGCGAGACATATTTTATTTTGTAACATGGTTTATTTTTGTTGGGTATACGGAGGTGCAGCCAAGCAAGATCGAATCCGTGGATATCACAAGCGCCGTGGCATTTCAGCAGGTACGCAACATCAATTGTAACCTGCTCGCATCATATTATGTAACGTGTCGTATTGTTTTGTACTCTCCTCACCAGATCCCATTTGAACATCGGGCAGGTATGTTGCTTGTCTGAAAATTTCCCAAGTATGTATGCCGTGATCCGTGCGCAGTGTAGTGCTCCGTGCCCGGTGTATCACATTGACGTCGAGGGTGGCACATGTGTTAAATGCGTCCACTGTATGTTTTTAGCGAGCAAAGTGTCTTCGATTTTCACTTTGTGTTGGAGGACTGTGCACTACATTCTGCCACAGACATCAAAAGCGCACTTTAATGATATGAGCAAATTCGTTTCTGCCGTCCATTTCGAACGAATCGCTGGGCTTAGATTTCTCTTTTCCCGAAACTTCAAGTGATCGCTTAGAACTCAGTGCCAGACAAACTTGAATTTCGGTCAAGCTTGAATCGAGATCGCCAATGTCATGTTGTATGAGGCAATGACCGTCAGATGCCTGATTGGCTTGTAGTGGAACAAGCGCGGCTTGTCAAAATTCAAATGGCAAACGTCCTGTGGGTTCTTGTGCGTGTGTTTTGGCAATTTCCAGGTTCGATCGTTACTTACTAATTATGCAATTTTAGGTCAACTGATGATACGGCACGTGAGCGAAAGCGCTCTTGCTTAATCAAGGCGCATACCCCCTTCCTCTAAAAACTAAAATATAGTAGGTAGACAAAATTTTCAACGTTTGTAACCAATATATGCATATTCAGAACGTGAATAGCGTTATTTTTAGCTATCATTTGACCCTGGCATCATCCGCAACCGCATCAGTTTCGTTTGCAGTCGCGGCTGCAAGCTAAATCGATGCGGTTTAAGATGGGGTTGACCCATGGCATGAAAAGCTTTGCAGCCGAGGGCGGGGTTTTTGTGCGTGTTAGCGCACGAAACCTTGTACTAATAATATGGATTATAGTAATATTGGTGCACCCTCGTACGCGCAAGTCTCTTCGGACAGAAATCGTCGCGCAACAGGTTGCCCTCCAGCAGCAATCTTCTAGTCAGGGAGTATTTTCACTGGCCCAGAGTAAAAGGTCATGAGTGACCTGGGGCGGGGATTAATACACTCACACGTCTGGGAAGGCATACTTTTTTCTTTTTATTTTCTAATCATTTTCACGATTGGCAGAGTTAATTAGTGGAATGATGTTTCCCACATTCGACCTTGGGTTCGAGGCTTCTCTTACATTCGGGTGCCTCCCCCCTCCCCCCCACCCCCCTCACCGCTCCAAATATCGTACTTATCCTTGCATGTTGCGTTATCGCGCATCATCAGATTGATCTCAATATTGTGTGACATTAGATGCACACAGACTATTGCTGCTATTTGAGTGTCTGCAGTGGCAAGTACGCACCGTATGATGCCAAATTGTTAGAGAATGTGCTCTCCTCTATCGTGATGGTGCCTCCATTGCTCATACGGATTGCACCTCCGCCAAAGCTTGCCTGGTGATAACACCACAGCCGGATCAGCATCACAGATTGCTGCAGAATTCCATATTTGTGGATATCTGTTTATTTGGAAGGAAGCCCCCCTGAATGACAAGATCTTCTCTACGGTTCCAGAGTTCAGATAGGATCGAGCAGTGATGAACCCAAGCGAGATAATCAACTACAATAATAGTTTCGACAATAGAGCAACAATCATGTTCCGATGAGTTGAAATTATCAAATTGCCACGCAGCCTGCTAGTATATATAAATGTAGCATTATCGATAAGATCCCATCCAAACGGCGGCTCAAGATGATGCAAACTCGCGAACGATGCAGGCATCAAATATATTCATCACATGCATTCGAGAAAATGTCACAGTAGTTGAAGGGTTGTAGGCTTGTTACACAACTCTCAGCGTGGCAAGGTAGGAGTTGGCGGTAGATGGCCACAGGTTCAGCTGCCGCATAGTGCGCAATGCAGGTGGGTGTGTGGGTTTGCAAGAAGCATGGCATAGCAGACATCGGGGCACGGTGGCTTAGTTGCTGCGGGGGTGAACTTGGGGAGGGTTTCACTGATCGAGATTCAAAGTAGATGGGGGTAGACTGGACCCGGCAGACTTGGCAATGACGCATCATGGGGAGGGCATGGCGAGGATTGGCGGGATTGGGGATGCCCTTCCCTCAGGCGTCTCCTGCGGGCCTGGCACGAGAACCATCTTGGGCTCTCGAATGTATAACTGAGCCTGGGCGAGCTGGAACTCCACGGGACTTAGGGTGTCCGTGATTAGTACTTCCAGCAGTGGTGGTTGGTGGACGTCGGCCAATCACAAACGGTGTGAGAAATGGTTTGATCCTCTGAGCAGGATACAGCGGCAGCTTTCTCTGATGCCGATACCTCTTGTTTGAGATCCGTCACCAAAGCAAGTCCATACCCATTCACTCACAAACACAAACACACACATACACCAACTCGCGTGGTGAAGGTGTTGGAGCGAGGGGTTGGCCACACAGGGCTCGGCCAGGCGCCAGGGTGGCGACCCTTGAGCATGGCGGAATGGACGAGGGAACGAAGGGATGGCTGAGTGTTGGGGCGGGTGGTATTAGACTTCACCCGGAGGACGTGGCAAACACACATACATTATGGGAAGATCAGGATGCGAATTGGCAGGATCGGGGGGTGCCCTTCCCTCAGGCATCTCCTACGGGCTTGACATGGGCATCACACAAACTCTCGGATGTATAAGTGAGTCCGGACTATCTGGAACCCCACCGCACTTTATATTAAGGTGCCTGTGGGTAGTACTTCCAGCGGCCAACCACCAACAGTGTGCGCAATGGTTTGATCTCTGAGCAAATTACGATGGTAGCTTTCTTTGATGCCGGCTCCTCTTTGTTGAGATTTGTCACCAAAGGAAGTCCAAACGCATTGCCACATACGTGGGGGTAGCCCGTATTAGAGTGAGGCGCAGGTGGTGGAAATAGAGACTCGGAGCAGGGGAGGTAAAACTCGGTGTCGGCAGGCCACAGCATGTATGCGTGTCCGCAGACGTAGGTTAAGTGTTCAGAAGAGCCTACGCTGACTGGGCATGTTACTAATGCGGCTATGTGAGACTTTTTGCCATCCTTTCTAGAGTGGGACCTTCGTGCGTGTCTGGTGATGCGGACTTCCTTTGTTCAAACATTTTCTAGGTGTGCTGCCGTGGTGTGTTTCGAGATTTGCGGATCCCTTCACTTGCTTGTTCGGTGGAAAATGGATTTTGGGACTTTTCCACACATATGCGTGGGGAATCTAACGGCGATGGTGAGTTGTCGGGACGAAAGCAGCTGCAGCTGGGTTGTGAAGTAATGACCACCAGTAGGTGAGGACTCGGGACCAAACCGGGGTACGTGGGGATGGGGTCTGCTCGGCACGATGGACTTTTGGGCAACTGCAGGCGTATATTCAATGGCAGCTCGAGCTCCCGAATACAATGCATATTTTGTCGCTAAAATTTGAATTTTTGAAGCACTTAGAGCACAAATCTCACTCAGCATCGTAGGGAGGGGGTTCACAGTGGGTGACTGCAGGCTCGGTTGGACAAAATCATGATGGATCGGCTTCGGTGGTGTGCTCAAAGCTGGTTTTCGTACCTTATGTGCGTTGACGGGGGGTTCTTGGGGGGCAATGGACTATCATTCATACTCAAAGTGTCAATTCCTAACGCAGGATTCCGTCGGGGCAGAAGCTAGTGAGCAGAGCGGCAGGGGAACTTGCTTGCCGAGCTTGGGCGTGGGTGACTCCTAATTGACACAGACGGATTGTCACTGGGCTGAGGGGCAAGGGGGGCATTGACCGGTGCAATCTGGCACACACGGACCCCTGGGATATCAGAAACTAACGGTGGCAGTGCGATGTCGCTCGAGGAGGCGGCAGACACTTGGCGAACTATTGGACACCGGTAGGGCTCAGTGCCTATCAGGATGTGAGGCGGGGCCCTCACAGCAGAGTATGTAATTATCTGCAAGCGATCTCAGGCACCTGGCAATATCCTTGCAGCACAGGGCACAAATTTCTTGCCGGTTACAAATAAACGCTACAATCATAGCGGCTTATTAGTTTCGGCCGACCTCTGCTGGTGCGGAGTGCGCATTGCAGGCACACCTCGGGGGTGGGGGGGATTCAGGGGGACGCACAACGGTGGTGCCTGGATAATGGGGGCGACTATCGGCGGTGGACTTGTAAGGCGGCTGGGGGGTAGTGGCATGTGACACTACCGAGGTGGATCAGGTGCACAAGCGGGGCAATCGCATGAGGCATTAAGGGGTCATGCTCGGTTGCGTTTCTGTAAGAGGGGAGCGAGGGGAGATCCAGATTAGGGGTAGGGGTGCAAACAGGGTTTGCCTTGCGCCCGGGAGCGATCCCAGGTTTGCATCCTGAACGAAGTGCATACATGCTGAAGCTTTTAATCGCCCACATGGGTAGTATAGCTGCCCAATATAGAGGGGTTCTCAAGTGGCTTTGAAGCTATGATATCAATCGTTCAAATTTATCGCAAGTTATCAAATCATGCATGTGCACGCCGCTTTATGCACCTTTATACGCAATGATCGACGTATGTACTGTCAGAGGTTGCCAACGACGACATGAACGTGCTAACCCCGTTGACGGCTTGTGGTAGACTGTAAAGTTGACTAATGAATTATTAAACTACTCGCCAGATGTCTAGAACATAGTGACAGCGGACCTGAAATCGGACCGTCAGTTTCATGATGAGAGACCATAACTATCCCAACTCTGCCACAGGCGGGCAACGGGCTTGTTGTTTTTTTGTCGTGACAGACCTGTAGTAGTAATCCATACCGTAAGGGGCGTAACTAGTTAGGCCAGTTAACTAGTTAGACCCAGTTACTACCAGTTATTGTTACTAGCTAGTTAATCAATTTCATTTTTATTAACTAACTGACCCTAGCTAGTTAATCAATTCGAACTAACCGTTTGTAGCTAGTTAATCAATTCTATTAATCGAATCAACTACTTAGTGGCAGTAACGAGCTGACCCCCCTCACAATTTATTAATTACCAGTTAATCACCCATGTTGCCCATTGCGATCGGTCGGAAAATCGAAAAATCGAGATTTTTTAAATTTTCGTCACAGTCGAGTGACATCAACCTGATCGCGTGAGCCGAGATGAGTGTCATGAGCACGTAGTCGAGTGTCAAGCGTTTTCACGAAGCCAGTTGTTGTCTTCTCTATCTGGTATCTCTTGGAAACATAAGCCTTTATATATACAGTAAGCAATTGTAGAGTTCGTAAATTTTGCAGAATTGTCCGTTCGATATAGGTATATCGCGCTAAAAAAATGCTTTAGATACTATGGGGCGTACAAAGAAGAAACTGTCGGCATCGACAGCTTCAAAAAGCGGTCCTCGAGGTGAGGTGGAAATGTTTCGATTAAGCTTACCCGAAAGATGTACTTCGCTTATTGTGCAAGAGCTCGCCTATTACTGAGATGTAATAGGTTTTCATTAATAATAAGAATAATAAGTACCTCGCGTTGCCAGTACGAATTATGCCATCTGGCACAACTAATACGTATACCCGAATGGGTCGATTTGGACCTCGAATGTGCAACATTTAATGCCGCATTATCCACATACTCAATTTTGGCAATACAGTAACCAGTTAAACCACCAGTTAACTAGTGCAAAAAAAGCAATTAACCCTTTGTAGCTAGTTAATCAATTTCTTATTTACTTACTAGCTAGCCCCAACCAGTTAATCAATTTGCACTAATCATTTCCAACCAGTTGGACCTCAGGTCAACCGGTTACGCCCCTTACCATACCGTGCTATAAGCTCGAATCGTCGGGTCGCTGAGTGAGAGGACATGCTGTTTATATCCATCATTCAACGGTGTGCTGTCAATCTTGGTACACAAATCGCCAATCAGTGGTAACATTTGTGTGCTACTATACTCTTCTCAGAAGTGTGGTCAGGCGTCCTTCAGTTTAGGTGTGCCACGATTAACGATCATTAACGTTCAGAATGAGTCTAATCATCCCTAGCGTGAGTTATTAATAACCGAGTGTTGGATGGGATGCATTGTCTACTAACAACGAATAGTGATAATTATACCCGGTTCGACTATATTGCACTGATTGTTTTCCACCCGCTACTGTGAGTGAGTACTCGGCGCAGCGTGTATAACTATTTAGCCATTGATAGATATGAATGGTTGCTGTTAGAAGATATGCATATGCGTGCGGCAGATGATGATTGTGGTTGTCCGAAGCACGAATCAGAAATAAGGTGCCAGGTCATTGGCACATTATTGAAAGAGGGTGCGTGTCAGGTATCCATACATTTGCTAGTGGATTTTGTGCGGAATCTGGTGGCTTTCACAATGTATATTGTGAAAGTGACTCACTATATTGTGAAAATGACTCACTATATTGTGAAAATGACTCACCATATTGTGAAAGATATCGTGAGGCCCGTTTCAGGATATAGTGAGTCACTTTCACTATATTATTTTGTACAAAAACCTCTAGGAAATGTTTGGCGACCCGTGCGTGTGTGGCATTGATGTACTTCGTTGTTGGCTTCATCCATCTGGTAGATAGAGTGCATGGTGTGGTACTAACAACCGGCATCGGCATTAAAGTAGTACATACTATTTCTTGCATAAACTGATTTGCTTCAATGGCACCACACTATTGTGACGAAATATACATCAAAGGGACGAACTGCCCACATTATTATGCTGGTGTGACAGTGCACGGCGCGATAATATGAAAGACGCGTGTGTCAAGACTACTGCCTTCACCATGCATGTGGTCATTACCTGGTTGCGGTTGAAGACTGAGCGTAACACTGCGATGTTTGCAAGATGCTCCGGGTGCAACACAATACTCACAGTGCCAAATCCATTGTACTTGAGGATGTAGCTCCCAGCAATGTTCCCCGAGAATGTGCACCCATCCATCATTAGGGTGGTGCTGATATCGAAGAAATCGTCGTTTTCTTTGTCCCGTTCGAGATATTCTGCGCTCTCCGAGATGCTGCGGCGCTCATCAACAGATCTTATGTGTAAGCTGATTGCACTGCCGTTGTACCGCACCACGTTTGCCAGGAAGCTGCATCCGTGTAAGGTGGTGTTCCCACCACCCAGGAGGCGAATGCCCCCACCGTATGCTGCATAATTTTCACGAAACATGCTCTTGGACACCCGGATGGTTGGAGGGGTTTCTTCCAAATTCGTTATTTTGCCTGTCAACGTGGGGATCCGTGTACCTAGCACTCCAAGATGCACCGCTCCACCCGCCTGTGATGCCACGTTTGCGACGAAGGTACAATTTTCCAGGAGTACCGAGCTGGATTCACCTGCCTGCCCATGGAAAATATCCAATGCTCCTCCTGTGCCATATTGGTACAAATCGCCATATTTATTCTGCCCCATATTAGTCTCTAACTGTGTTAAGTCGCAGTCGTCGTTGTCTGTGTTACAACGGGCTGAATTTGAGTCGAAGATCGATGCACGAATCGTGTAGTGTCCCCCACTATCAATTTCGATTGCACCTGTCGCTCAAACCCATCATCACACACCAACCTCATGACCCGTGATAGTGATTAGTTCTGTGACATCATTCAGTCGATTTCCGCACAGGCGCCCTCAATTCATCATTGTATTGTAGTACCAAGCAAAGCAAGACATTTTATGGGGAAATCAACACGTAGTAGATAGCTATTTCCGTCGCGTAGATAGCGTAGATAGCGAAAGGTCAATGCAGCCGAATTGTCATTATCCTTGATACCGCGGATTCAGCCCCAAGGGGCATCGAAATTCAAATGTCTTTGTTTCTCACAAGCCCTATGTGCCGCGTGGTGATTCAACCCTTCAATCTTTGCATGGTCATCAGTATGGACATTCTTTGCAATCCATCTCGGAAGAGTGGATCCGGATTTTGCTAAAGGGGTTTACAGGTCCCAAGCAAGTGATTGCAGATCGAGTTTCAAGCATTAGGAAGAGGGTCAAGGGTGCTCACCACCCCGTGCAGCAAGGTTGTCCTTGAAGTAGCATAAATAAAAGGAAACCACGGATTCGTGCGCACTTACTGCACCTCCCATTGCCGTCACGTTGATGGCAACATCGTCTAGATTAGTATTGCTTAGTGACAAAGTGTTTGCCCAGAAGGTGCAGTTGACTGCCTGGAATGCGGTGTGCTCATTCAAAGCCAACCCGCCTCCGCTGACGCCGGCGAAATTCTTGTGGAAATCACACATATATATCCAAAGCCGTGTCCCCGATGCAGAAATCGCACCTCCACTCCTGTGCGCGATGTTGCCACGAAATACGCTGCTTGTTATGTTTATGTATCGGGCATTTGACACAAAGGGCGCGTATCCACCTTTGCCGATTAACGTCAAATCAAATCGCCCTTCGTAGACATGCACTGCCCCCCCTTCCATCACTGCTTGGTTTTCTTCGAACTTGCACTGAAACGCGACAAAATTCGCAAACTCCAATAACACAGCTGCGCCAGAATCAGCTGTATACCCATTGACGACTGCTATATATTGTAAGGTGAACACCGGGCATGCAGTAGGAGTGCCACTACTACTGAATGCGTCATCCGGGTCACATCCGGTTTGACCCACTACCACGAAGACATTGAAGATATTATTTCCATCAACCTGACACAGTCCATCAGTTCGAGTACCGCTGGCATCTACTTCTGTGCAGCGCCCACGGATCTCCAATGCCGAAGAAATAACAGGCAGATTGCTCCTCAGCGTCACGTCTGTGTACATAAGTATAACCTCCACATCATCTTGGTCACCGCAGCCCCCGTTCTTCATGTTGCGAACTGCACATGGCTGCATCGCCAGAAGCAGGTGATCGAAGGCGTAGAGACTCTGATTAATGGTGGCAACGGCGCCGGTGAGGTCCAAAGAAGGGATCGAGTTGCATATTTTGCTGACGACGAAGTGATTCGCGTCGACCAACGTGGTTGCAGTCTGATAGATGGTCCCATGATGACAGTCGATATCGTCCAATGTATTGTGCACCGTCAGCACAGCATATCCACCGGACCAGGACGAGTCCCTAGACACCGGTGTGAGTGAGTAATTCTGACCAGGCAGCAAACAAACATCTCGGGCAGGATTGATATTTCCACTGTACTCTGCTTTCAGCTCTGTGATGCTACGGTCTGGATGTTGCAAAGGTGTCTGCATCCACTCACCGGCCTCGTACTGCAGAGACGACCACACTGTCAGATTCCAGTCAACCGTCATATTTGGGCCGACACCAACAAAGGTGAGAGACACCAGTACCTCTTCGTCAGTGCACGCTGCATTTGTGATTGACCCAGGTTGAACAGGGTCGATGCACTCTACATCATCATCGCTGTCGCATGGGACACACGAGATCATCACCTCCTGCTGTGTGCCACACTGCGTTCTTGGCCATCCATCCGACCACTCGGGTTCCGTTTTATTATTGCACAAGCATTCAAGCAGGGTCCGATTACCTCCCCCTTCGCAACAGGTGAAGTTTCTCGAGGTGAGAAAATAATCATCATTTTGAACGTCGGACAGCCCTTTATCGTCGGTGACTCCCCCCGCATTGGCAAAGCCTAGCTCGCGGCAAACATTATCAGAACTGTGGGTTGTCCACGTGCTATCGTTGCAAACCACCCGCCACTTTCCGGCAGCATAATCGTACACCTTGAGAGTTCCGGCAAGAGTAGGCACGCTGCTTAACGTGGGATCTTCGTCGTTGCACTCCTTATTACTTCCGGCGGGACACAATTTCACTTGGCCATGGCGGTAGAAGGTTGGCTGCCGGACGTCAAAAATATAGCAGGGAATCTCTGAGTAGTACTCTGAGTGATTATACGTGGACTGGAACACGAGATCGGCCTTACATTTTGTAAAATCCTCCACGTAGCACCAACGACGCCCATTGTCCTTTGGCACGCGGAAATGATCAAGCAGAGGTGGGTCAGACCTGCAGCTCTCATCATGTCTGCAGACGCAGCTTCCAATCTGTCCCGAGTCTGGGGGGCTTGGGGGTGCGGAAGGCGGCGGAGGCGGCAATGTAGACTCCGATGGAGTGTTTGTGCGATTCCCCCCACCGCATGCACAGCAAACGTCCTGCGCATGACGACCATCAGCATCAATATAATCACGACTATAAGGACACCATTCGGAATTTTTCTCGTAAAAGCTGCAACCATCACCTGCACTATCTTCCCAATTTGGATCGAAATCCGTGCACGCATTTGCTTCAGCGAGTGCGATCTCGTGAACGGTTGTATTCTGAACAACGGGAACACCGTAGCTCCATCCGGCTTCCAACTCAGAGCTCGATTCGGTGTCTGTCCCATCACCGGCACTCTGTGATGCCGTACTGCTGTAAACACTTTCTGGCTGCTCTAACATGCCAGCAAACGCATCAGCAGCTGCAATATCTGAGAAAATAACGCTGGTCTGCAGCTCAATACCTTCCCAAGAGTTGGACGTGTCTTCCGCCATAAGTCGGCGTCTTTTCTCCTCGCTGTACTCAGGCGGGGAAAATGGCGGGTACGGCGGAGGAGGTGACGGTGGTGATGGCGGAGGAGATGGCGATGCAGATTGAGGCGGGGATGCCGGTGGTGAAGGCGGAAATAGTGGCGGCAACGGTGGCGGTGGTGATGGAGTCCCTTGAATTGTTATGGTTGCGCCGTGCTCCTGGCACCTGGTGAGGAGGGGTGACGAACTGATAATATCGCTATCGGATTCAGGAGAGTGGTGATCAAGATCATCAGTTGGGTCCTCCCAGAATGGAACTGGAGGAGGAAATGGAGGCAGAGGCGGGGAAGTCTGATACATCATATCACCGCAGCACACCGTACAGCTCGTAAGGTTCACCGCAGTCACATTCACACCTGCAGCACTTGCGGTCGTTTGGATATAGTCTTCGATGAAGGTGTTGGTGTCCGGCGGGCCAAGACCACCCGAGTCGTCTTCGTTCAGACGACCAAACACGGCTGCGTATGCCATATCTGTTGCCAAGGGTGGGAGCCAACCTTGTGCCTCCAACCACGACCACCCACCGAGCCACAGATGTCTATCGAAAGCACCTGAATATCCCACGTTGATGAACCACCCGTCGTCTGGAATCTCACCCGTAATTGATGTATACACTGGCGATTCCGCTGAGCCTGGCCGAGGATCAATCGTAGGCTTATCAGAGTCTTGATATTTAATGTCGGCGTCAACTATATATGTGGACCGGAGAAGAGGATCCTCTCCTATCCCAACGGTGAGACCGCCTCCCTCACAGTCTGTATCCTTGGCAAAATAAGTCAAATTTGTGCCCTGCTTCCAGTTACTGAAAAGAATGCTCTCCGAACTGAAGTATAAGTGGTCAGGAACCGTTTGGGTGTCATCTGTCAGCTTTTGGACGCGGTCTTCTGTGCCGCACATCTGGACCAATACGGGGCTGCCAGTGGACTGTGTCAGCACGATCCGTCCAACATGCCCGCCAGTGCCATCTCCGAGTCGCATGAGTGCAGAGTTGTGGTCATCACCGATGAAGGTGGCACTGTACACTTGTGGGTATGATCGGGGCTGCACGTCCACGTCACCTTCCATGTGGCTCAGATGTGCCGCATAGCCGTCACTGCTATTCACCATGGCATACAAAAACTGAAGGCGTCCCTGGTAGCCTTGTCCAATGCGAAGGCCGCTGCCGCTACCGGCAAACAGCGCCGAAAGATACTTCCCGTCGACCGTGCCTCCGCTCAGTACAATACCGTCCGTTTTGCTATATGCCACCTCCACATACTCTATTATCGTGCCACGCCCTACTGCCCCAAAGAAAATGCCCCCAGGGTATTCACCACTGCCACCATACCAGCATCGCACATACCTCAACACTCCGCTGGCGTCCTCCTCCTTGGGATCGCCTCCACCGCCAAACTCGGTTTCAGGATCGAGTCCCATAATTTCAGCGACTCCGGAGCCGGATGCCGTTGCAATTGCTGCTTGACCGCACAGGATCAGAGATCCCCAGGCACCACGGGACGGCAGATGAGCTTCGGGCAGCACGGAAGTGAACGTGATCGGAGAGGTGGAAGTTCCCTCTGCGATGATGGTGCCACCCCTCTCCACCACGATAGCTGTTCCGCTCCCAGAGAAGTCCTCCTTGTAAGCATGCACCGTGGTACCGGCCTCAACGACAAGGGCCGCACCCGCCCCAATGTACAATATCCCAGTGAGCATGTAGCTCTCATTGGCTCGAATCGTGGTGTTCACGCTGATTCTGCCTTCCAGACGAGGTCCCCACAAGTTTGCAGGGAGATTTCCGCTGACGTCCAACCATGAGAAGCCACTCAGCCAAAGGTCAGTCCCAAAGGCGCCGCCGTAATCCACTGGGTAAAACCAGCCGTCCTGAGGGATGCTCGAGCTGTATCCTTGAGCATAAGCCGCACCGCCCTGGTCAGGTCGAGGATCCACAAGGGTGGTGTATTGGTCGATCTCCTTTGGCATGGCTCGCATCAGAGGATCTGTTTCTACCGCTGTCTCCAGGCTGTCACACGAAGAATCCAGTAGGAAGGGTCGGAAATCATTCACGTCGTGTGAGTTGTACATGATGTTCTGTGGACTGAAGTAAAGATAGTCTGGGTACTCGCTGCTGTCCGGCCACTCTTGAGTGTGTGCCTCGCTGCCACAGGCTTGGGCTTGAACGCCGATTGCTCCATGCGTGAATACGAGGTTGCCGAAGCTTCCTCCAGCGCCACCTTGCACCAAAATCAAAGCGTTGTTACTGGAGGTCTGCCCCTTGTCCATCTTGTAGTTTCCAACCAGAGTGGCGCTATATAGCTGTGGGTGTGTCCGCGCAGCGTTTTTCGTGCTGGAATATGTATTGTCGTCATCCTCGTCTGTATAATTGTTGTTCTCACTGACGCACACAGAACATCTCGCGGTGTCATCACCTGTGTCCGCCATGATGTACAGGAACTGCAAACGCCCTTGATACCCGTTTGTGATGTTTATGCCACCGTCTTTGGCATACAAGACCGACAAGTACCGCCCATCGACAGTTCCTCCGATAAATCTGAAACCAGCCCCATCGCTGAATGCAACCTCGACGTGGTCCACAAGTGTCGCTGCTCCAACCCCCGCCAACGTCAAAGCAGACCCCTCCCATAACCGCACATTCCGCAAGATTCCAGAGGTATCGGATCTGTTATTCCCACCACAATTCATCGATTGCAAACCCACGGGATATTCTACCACGTAGGCGTTTCCACATATGAAAATCCCGCCCCAGTTTTTAACAGCCAGCTGCTGCTGATCCGCTTCTGGTGCCAGAGGAGAGAAGGTGATAGGGGCCTCAGCAGTTCCGTTTGCGATGATGACAGCACCTTGCTCGATGACGAGCATGCCATCTTGAGTCGCGTTGATGATTGTACCCGGCATGATCGAAAGTTGGGTACCAGAATTGACGTAAGTGGAGCAGGTCATATTATAATTCTCATACCGATGCCATGTGTTGTTGAAGGTAGTCACATTCCCACATAGTGATACTCCCTTCTTATAACACTCTGTACGCACAAAATCGCTAACATCGGTATCGGGTACGTTGCACTGCTGCCCTTCCACACTCTCAAGCGGATACAAGGCGGTTCCTTGGCGCGTGCAAAAGCCAGTACAGTCACCCCACACCACGTCGATCTCGTAGCCAGGTGGGCACGCTACACAGTCGGACATTCGTTTTGGATTCACCTCGTAGGAAGAAAAATAACCGCATGATGCACACCCAGTTATGTTTGCCTCGTCTGTCAAATCGATGCTCCTGTCTCCCAACGTCTCACCTGACCCTGGCGCTGATGGCATTGATGGTGGCGGTGGAGAAGCAAGTAGTTCATCAACTGTAAAGCAATCGGTGTCTACGGCGTCAGCGGCGTTGGACGGGGCAGTGCAGCCAGATGCGCTGATGGTGCGTACGGCGGTTCCCTCAAGGACACAAATGCCCGTGCAGTCTTCGAACATCACATTGATCTCGTATCCTGACGGGCACGTTGCGCAATTATATGGATTTTGAACATCGGATGCCGTTGTGGAATAACCACACGTCGCACATCCAGTGAAATAACCTTGCAAATAGTAAAAATATTTGAGTGTGAAGCCTCCTCCCGTCGAGCTGAAGTAACTGTCTTGGACATAGAACAACCGTTCCTTACTGTCTCCAGAATGAAGGACCCACAATGGTGTATAATCATCGTCGTCGATACAACTTATTACGGTATTCCCTGGACAACCACCACCATATCGAAGAGAGTGCACGCTGTCGTAGTCGTTTTGGGTTTGATAGACGACAAACAGGCTTCCTGGAGAAACATCCGTATAGTAGACAGATTCGTATCCGGACCCGCCACAGTCGTCGCTTGTTATACCAGTGTAAGCCGCTTGAGAAGTATTGCCACTGAGACTATACATGGATTGATTGAGCTCGATGGCTGCGTCACATGCTGCATAGCCTGATGTTGTAACGTTTCCTGTAAAGCATGTTGAGCTGTGTGTGGTGTCGGGGTTGGTGCTGGACGGGGCAGTGCAGCCAGATGCGCTGATGGTGTGTACGGCGGTTCCCTCAAGGACACAAATGCCCGTGCAGTCTTCGAACATCACATCGATCTCGTATCCCGACGGACACGTCGCGCAATTATATGGATTTTGAACATCGGATGCAGTTGTGGAATAACCACACGTCGTGCATCCAGTGAAATAACCTTGCAAATAGTAAAAATATTTGAGTGTGAAGGATCCATATTCACTTCCAAGGTAGGAGTCTTGGATATAGTAAATGCGCTCGTCGCTCCTACTGCTGGCAACCGTCCACAGAGGAGAATCGTCCGGGTCGTCCACACAGGTAATTTCCTCGTAACCTGGGCAGCTCCATCCACGCCGCAGGTAGTGCACACTGTCATAGTCATTTGTCGTCTGATGAATTATGAACAAGCTGCCGGCAGCCAAATCCTTGTAATATACCTTCTCGAATCCATCCCCCAATGCGGTATCTCCACCACGGCTGCATGTGGCCGAACTGTAGCCCCTGTCTGCGTCTATAGTTCCCTCGAGAACTACTCCATATCCATCTTCTGCGAGCTCTGTGGCGTAATCACAAGCGCCAGTTGTCACGCCATCCGACTGCGGGGGAGGCGGAGGCAATGGAGGCGATTCAACGTTTGCTGTTTCGCATTCGCTGCAATATGCACAGTCGCAGCCTTGGTCCGTCAAAGTGGAGCAGGTGTAGCCAAACATTTCAACCCAGTAATTGCAGGTCTCTCCATAACACGTGCTTTTGCATGTACAGCTGCCACACTTCGAGGGGCATGCTCCATCGATCGCATCATCGTAGTCACAACATTCGTCGCAAGACCAACACGATTCATCTTTATCACAATATGTGTCGGAGCTGCACTCGGTATGGCTGGAGCACGAATCACTCCCTGTGGCAAGAGAAATACACAATGATTCATTGCGTATCGCTATCAATCAATTATGTTCCATCATGTTGTATCAGACTTTCAATAGCATGCATGACAAGCCCAGCATGTCACCCAAATAACTGAGCCTAAAATACCCTCTCTTGATAACTAGTGACGTGGCTGCAGCCCTCATGCATGCTGTGCTATATTAAGTTGTCATGATTCTGAAATCCTTCTCCTCCTCAAACGGCCGCATATATGTGTGATTTAACAAGTGCCTCTATCTAGCTCCTCCTACCCTGTATGTACTATCTGTTTTTGTCACTGCTGCCGCCGTCATTAATTCCAGACCTGGCCTGCACATGCAAAAATGAAAGCATATATAGCTGCACGCGCCGCTCCCTCTACTATCTCATCGTCTATCCTCAGGTATCCACAACACTTTGCAACACATTTACTGAGGACGATGGTCAGTGATGGTGTATCGGCCGGTGTGTTGTGAATGCTTAACTTCATTTGTGCTGATTTTCAAAAGCATTCCGTTGTACGTAGGAAAGCTTACCTGTTCCGTCATTGCTAAAAGGTAACCTGCATCAGCTTAGCAACCAATCACAGAGGCACTTCGAGCGCAGCAACCAATCACAGAGGCACTTCGAGCGCAGCAACCAATCGCAGA
>LGRX02007410.1:0-25908 GCA_001247695.2 Cymbomonas tetramitiformis | reverse complement strand
AAAGGCCGTTCATTAGCTAATGAACGGTTCCCGCAGCCAAAGTGTCTGATTGTGAGTCGCGCTTTGGCCAAAGGCCGTTCATTAGCTAATGAACGAGTTCAAAAATAAACATACCTGCTTCTTGCCCAAAAAGTATTTGAAGTCGAACTTGTCCTCAGATCGAAAGCTGTTTTTTAGCAAGTCTTTGATGAAGTATTCCTTTCTATCTTTTTGCGACATACTGAAAATATTTTCGCGAAAAGACTGAATATCTGCGGATGAGAAAGATAGACAGCAGTGTGACTTGCAATTGCACTTAATTGTTTCTGCCATTGATATACTGTCAGCCTGCAAACGTCGCTGCTTAATACTAATTACGCCCGTATATTGTTTCTTGCGTATGTCGGATTTGTACGGTTTGCGCACGACAATCTGCTTGTTTACTTCACCATTTAAACAAACAAGAGGGTCTTCATTCCTCAAGTCCAAACTTGTCTCTGAAAATTCTGCATCAAGTCTGCTTTTTATCTCTTGTAAGTCAATTTCGCGCAAAGCGCGTGACCCGGAAACGCGTGAAGAATTAGAGCTAACTTCCGATCTACACGTCAAAGGCGCGTTTCAAAGGACCAATTGCGTATTTGCGCTCGGGGCTGTGCTTGGAATTGGCTCATGATTGAAAAAGTCAGCCCCTATTTCCATAGAATCTTCAATAACTATTCCCGGGCACGGTTTGCAGATAATCTCGCAACCTTCATCGAAAGGAACAGAAAATATATTTTCGTCAAAATTAGCCGTCATTAGCTTATGAAGCCGTTTTTTACGTTCTGAAAATGATATAGACTTGCGAGTCAACCGAGAATTTCTATCTTACTGAATCGATCGATCCTCGATTTCAGCGCAAATGACACCAGGATATCTTAAAATCATATCCTTGATCTGAACAGACCGAATCAGGAAGCGACAGCGAATGTCATTTTCGATTAAAATTGTCATCGATATTTGACATGTCATTTTTAGCCGCCAGAAATGACTTTTAATATTCTGCTAAAGTTACATCACTTTTTCAAAGTTCTTTCACACACACCCCTTTCACAGTTGACAGCAAATTTCTCTCATTTCGCAATGGCGACAGCCGAAACATTTCAAGCACTGAGGGCTCAACATATTTTCCAGCTCTATCTTGGTAACAAGTGGAGCATTGTTAGAACTCTTGAAACCGACGATCCTCCAGACACTTTGCAAATAGTGATTCACTCTGATGACCCTGCCGAGAAGAATGAAGAAATAATTTACAGTTTTCCTCAGTTTACCTCTTCGACTGTAGTCGGGGGTAGCCTCCTTCCTGAGAAACGCGTAGCGTACAGTATCATTGAAAACCAGACTCCAATTCTGTATTTCGTCGCATTCAGAAACAAAAAGCTTACTGTGATCGAATTAGACAGCGCAAACTTTGAGGAAACCTTGAGCCTTCCAAAGCACACAAATCGGCTTTTGGCTTTTCAAAGTTTGAAAAGTAGGGCAGGAGAAGAAGGTAAAAGCAGAGAATTCTATCTAGCGAGCTATGTAAACCAGGCGTGGAAAGCGTCGATTACAGCTCCTTTCTGGCAAAGCAGGAGGCCAGCGCCAGTGATCGATGCCCTCGGACTTGCTGGCGAGATACCTGTTGTAGAGGCTTCGGTACGTCCCTTTCATGCCCTGCGCCTGGACCGGGGCGGAAAGCGTTCATTAGCTAATGAACGCTTTCGGCCTCGAAACGCGCGCCCTGCGCCTGGACCGGGGCGGAAAGCGTTCATTAGCCAATGAACGCTTTCGGCCTCGAAACGCGCGCCCTGCGCCTGGACCGGGGCGGAAAGCGTTCATTAGCTAATGAACGCTTTCGGCCTCGAAACGCGCGCCCTGCGCCTGGACCGGGGCGAAAAGCGTTTATTAGCTAATGAACGCTTTTCGCCTCGAAACGCGCGCCCTGCGCCCTGACCGGGGCGGAAGGCGTTCATTAGCTAATGAACGCTTTCGGCCTCGAAACGCGCGCCCTGAGCCCTGACCGGGGCGGAAGGCGTTCATTAGCTAATGAACAGTTTCGTCTTGTCCCAGGCTGCCAGGAGAACGGATGTGCAGCGTGCTGCCGAACGCGCCCTTCAAGGACCTGGTGGCTCCAGAGCGTTTACTGGAGCGGGCGCGAATGTGGATATGTCTCAAGTGGCCACCCCATCTGAGGCAAGGAAGGCAGCCGAGGTGGCTGCACATGGGTGGCACGCTAAGCTATCAGTGGAGCATGCAGCAAAGATGGATTATGAGGAGAAAGCAAAGCTGTGCAGGCAAATCGAGATGGAGCACCGGTGGCCGAACCCGATGGATTTCGACGAGGCGGCGGAGAATGGGAGTGTGTTTCGTCTCCCCATTGAATGCCTGTACCACGCGACGGGGTACGAGGCCTGCCGGGATCAAGAGAGGGGCTGGGTGAACGAGATCAAGTCCAGCAGGAAGGAGAACCCGTGGGCCCCTTTCAATGCGGGTCTTGTTGCGATCGACGATGTCAAAACCCGTGCCGAATTCTCCCTGAAAAACGCTCTCAGGGGAGAATACAGAGGCAAGGTTTTTGGGCACCAGCACTGTTATCAAGCCACCGACGAGTGTCACGAGGAAATCCCGTTGGAGATAGCCTTCGCGTACTTCGAGAGCAAGATCTACATCGGTCTCACGCCTGACATGATTCGGTTCTTAGGCGAGATGCAGAACCAAATCGACCAGAAGACGAAAGGCAAAGACAACACTCAGTTCATGCAAGGGCTTCGTTCGACCCTTTTCGAAAAGCATGGGGTCGTGTACCAGGTTTACCGAGAAGCGTTGATCTCCGAGTTCGTCGCCAGCGTCCCCGAGGACACCGAAGGGGGTACCCCTTATCAACCTGGGTATTACGAGGTCGGAGGGCTGGTGCAAAAAATGGCGGAGTTCGAATCACAGCATGGATTTTCAGTCCCGGATCCCGAGAAATATCCCAAGGGATTCCAGTACATCGAGGATGTGGAGACGTCTGAGCGCGAGGGAGACCTTGAGACCCTCCCTGAGGTAGAGGTGACGGTGAAGACGCTGGAGGATGACATCAACGCTCACCTCGATCGGGTCACAAGTTGGTACCACGTAATGTCTCACTTGAACCAGTCGACGGAGACGCATGTGAAGGAAGTAGCGATGTCCAAGCATTCTGTGTTCGGCGGCGTGCAAATCAACCACTACTTCATGCACTGGACAATTGCCAATTTCCGGCCGCAGACGTGGGACCTCTGCGTTAGCATCATGGAGGCTTACATAAGATTTGACCTGAAGGGCATGCAAAACCCTTTGGCTTCGAAGACCAAAAAGCGCAAGGCCTCATCTTCGCCCGCTAAGGGACCCGCCAAGAAAGCTGGCAAAAAGGGCACCTCCAACCGACAGGTAAATTACTTTTTACTTTTGCTTCAAACAGTGTTTACCCCCCCAAAGCATCCTTTTCTATATTTTAAGACATTCTAAAAAATGTTTTTTTTACTCGCAGATGGAAGACGAGGTGCAACGAGGAGGCGGGGACCACGGAGCGGGCTCGTCTAAAGGGGCAGGCATTTTGGTGGAAGAAGCTCAGTTTCTCCACAATGCCAAATCCATGGGTATGACGTTCTGGATTAACTTGGGCGGCTTGGCGGGGGAGGCGGAGTTCGACAAGGTGGACACGTATCTGCGCCATATTATCAACAAGGAGTTGTCAGTAAAAGAGGGGGGCCTGATGATAAGCCAGTTCAAGAAGGAACGCATGGTGCAGAAGCACTTGGTGTCCGCGGCGGGATTGCAAACCTGAGACGCATTCAAGGCCGAGTTCACCCCCTACTGGAGCTCCCAAGAGAAAATCGAGTCGTTGATCGGCTGCTTACCTTCAACTCAGGGGGGAGCGCGCCGGGGGGGTTCTGGGGAAGTTCCGCACGCGATCTTGAATTACGTCGAGAACGCGCGGGCGAATCTCAAAGAAGCGCAGGCGCCACGCGCGGCGCACATCCAAGGCTTGCAACAGGTCGAGGTGAAAGTCGACATCAAACTCTATCGGGAGGCGCGGACCGAGGGGCCGGAGCTTAAGGTTCCAGGAGAGGCAGGCCTTGAGGACGACGAGCCCACACATGAGACGAACGTGCCGATGTTCCCTCGTTGGAAGATCGTCAAGGGCAGCATGAGCGATATGAAGGACGTCCCGAGGCTGCCCTTCACGGGGAGGATCATCGACTGCAATTACGCCCTTGTCAAGGAGAAGACTCCCGACGCGATGACCAAGGAGGAGGTGCAACCGTTCCTGGAGTCTTTCAACGCCAAGACCACCGCCCCGGCATGGACTATCGCTATCTTTTGCGGTTTCTTCCAACAAAGCGATTTCCTGGAGGTGATTGACAATTACTGCTCCGGCCGCGCGGAGCGGTTCTTCTGGCACAAGCAGAACGTGAACATGAACCCCAACAAGACCGTGCGCTACAATGACGTTGAATGTGGCGTCCTGGGGTACCATGTAAAGAGCGATGCCCAGGGGGAGTCTTCTAAAAAGCCGGAGTGGATGTTCAACTTTGATACAGGAGAAGGTGAACGTGTGAGCCGCGCGTCACTTTTGCGCGGCTTCCCGGTTGTGCACCAGATGTTCAAACGCGACAACAAAGCCGTGAATAACCATCAGAAACCCCAAGCTCTGTTGATGGAGCTGATCCAGTGCCACATGCTCGGTGACAATCCGGGCAAGATGGATGAGAACGGCCATCCACTCAACTGAATTCTCGACGCTTGCTGCGGCGTCGGCTCGACGTCCATGGCCGCCATGAGGTGTGGTATGAACGCGATCGGCTTCGACCACGACCAGTTCATGGTCAGCTCTGCGCAGCAACGGCTGATCAATTTCGACGCCGAGCCCGATCAGCATGCCGAGTTGAAGCTCAAATCGAAGTGCGAACCGACGGCGAAGGGGAAGGAAGCAGCCACTGCCGAATCTGAGGAAGAAGAGTTAGAAGAAGATGGGTCAGATGAGAATGATGAATAAAATAGTAGGATTTGTCGACCACCCTGACTGATAGTATCAGTCATGCCTCGACGGTATAGGGTGAAAAGTACTCTACTCGTAAACATTTGAATAAAGAATGATACATGTATGCATATTTCGGTGTTTTCATTGTACGCATACTGCACTTTTCTACCGTGTTGCCTTTATGTATCCCTATTTCGCGCATAAATATCACTAAACCCTGATTTTTATGAAATATATATAAATCCAAAAATGACATATACCGGAATATCCAAGTACTCTAGATATCAGAAAGTCCCGTACTCGTGTGGATAAACTGTATAAGATAAATAAACCCTAAGCTAGATATACCCGGAACGGTCTCGGACGGTCTCGGTGTCTAGCCTACCTGTGACACAGCGTGTGTCACAGTACGAACCTACAGATCAGTCAGTAGTCCAGTGTTGGTCCTAGGAATCTGTCATAGGGGCCTGACCGGGACTCCCAGTCAGGGCTGCCTATACAGATTTCAGCACACCACCCCAGCACTGTGGGTGGTGACTGGCTAGGAGAGTCAGAAAAATGTAAGGCTGTTAAGTGTTAGGGCAGAAGCTAGGTGACAAGTCTAACTGCTAATTCAACTGTGCTATTCTGATACACAAATTGGAAACCTCTAGGTAGCACGTGAACAAAAGCATACGGGCAATTAAGGCACCGCTAAACAAGTGAAAGGAACCGTGCTAGCAAGTCAGTTTGAAGATTGTAAAGTAGTCAAAGCAAAACATAAACCGGATTGAAGAAGTCTTTGAGGTCACAGGAGTTCTGCACACCACCATGTTGGTGTGCCTCCAGAGTGAGCAAGAAGTCAATCGACAGTACCAAAGTAGTCAGCGGTGGCCTCACGGAAGTCCATCCCATAGTAGGAAGTAAAGTAACCAGCTCCATAATAGTGCCCTGCACCAAGAGGACCGCTCTCATGTAAGGCCATGCCGTAGTAGAATGCCATGTCAATACCCAAATCCGCTTGAGCCAAATCCTGAAATGCTAAAAAGCTCAAAGTGTCAGGAGGCTCGGGCGGCTGAAGCTGTGGCACATCGTCAGGCAATAGGAGACCCTGAGCCGTCATCACCGGATCAAGAAAATCATTCGTAGAGAAAAATGACGGAGCTTCCCAATCGAGATCACCACCAGGCGAAGGCATCTCCGTAGCCGACCGAGCGTCGGGCACGGCTGCCACTCCCATGATCGAGATGCAAAGAACGAGGGAAAGGAGGAAAGGAATGCCCCACGGACCAACCGTGGCAGGGAAGCCCCAGGGCGGCTTCCCACAACCGTAGGTCCTCTGCTCGCCCACGGGTGGCCCGGAAACATGATTGGCCGACGGAGGCGAGCCCCGCGGCTTCAGCCGGAAGCTGCCGTCGGCAAAGTCCTCGTAGTCGTCGGTGTCGTAGCCTGTTAGGTCAGACGGGTGGACAGCGGCGTGATTCACCGTCTGCACGAAGCCTCCGAACTCACCGTGCGTCGCCTCCGTGGTGGTCACCCGCGCCGATTGAACTGGCGCGGGCTGTACATCCTCTACCTGCGAAACAGGCATAGCAGGGGCCGGCACGGCGGACGCCGATGCCGCCGCACCACCTGCCGGAACCTGCCCCTCCGGTGTGATCCCCGCCGCAGCGGTAGGGCCACACACCAGAGCCGATGCATGCTCCTCAACCGCACTCCCAGGAACAAAGGACGCGTGGGTGTAATGTACCTTTTCTTGGGCGGCCTGAACCTCAGAGGTGAGGGCATCAAGCCGCCGCAAGATGTCCTCGTCGTCGGTCCCGCCAGAAGGCGGAGGCGGTACGCTGAATCCGTAGGCCGACACGTCGATGCCGCCAATCCCGCCCGCGGAAAGCACAGCGGGGGGACCATAAGCCGAAGCCGCACGGGCGAAGGCCTCCGGTCCATCATCCGCAGCCTCCTGGAAAACCTGCACAAGTGCCAGGGTGTGAAGACCCTCCGCATCCTCCTCCTCAATAGGAATGCAAAAGGCCGCTGCCGTGGCCGACGAATGCTGGCGCCCACCAAGAGGGCAGTCGCGGTACGCGTGATAGGCGTCCCCTTTGCCCGCCTTGCGGCAACGGTGGCAAAGGGGCTTGGCCTTCATGCTGTCCCTGTCGAACCCCACAGACGGCGCCGGGTGCACACCCACTCGATGGCCTCGCGGATGCTGCTTACCGCGCGGCTGCGGCTGCTGCTGTCGCTGAGCCGCGCCCGCACGATTGCCCTGCACAAGCGCCTTCAAGGCGGCGATTTCGTCGAGAAGGACCGCGTACTCAGAAGACGTGATAAGGGCGGAGGGTTTACCGCCCGCCCCCAGTGTCTGCTTCTCACGCACTGCCGCCCCATCATCCGACTGCGCCCAGGCCTGAAAGATGGCCACGACGAGCGCCTGGAGCGAGCGGAGAGTGACCCCGCTAAGGTCACCCGCAAGCGGGTACCGCACCTTCACCGCCGCGTAGAACACGGGGTCGAGGCGGTTGTAGAGGGACAACTTACGGGTCTCGTCGGTGGGCTGCCAGTCAGGAGCGCGGTTATCCCGCACCAGACGTTGCTCACGAGCCAAGATCGGCTGCGGGTCAACGCCTGCGGGATAACGAAGCGCCGCATGCTCCTGCTGGTGGCTCTCGCGAAGGACCGTCGGCACGCTCCCCTTGATGATGTCGATGAGGGCACGACGTCCATCTCGGTCAGCCGAAGAGTCCGTACCCCGAAGCCATGTGTCGGCCACAGAGTTGCGCTCCACGACGAGGGCCAAGACGTCATAGAGCAGTCCATTAACCTTCTCGATAACCAAAGAGGTGGGGTCGTCGAGGTCAAAGGGGGTCAAGTCCAGCCCAGCAGACTCAAACTCGGTCCGAAGCTGCACCACCAACTCGGAGAGGCGGTCGGTGTCGTCGGTACCACGATAATGATGTTTCTTGGAACCAAGGATATCCTCGCGGATACCCTTGGCCCAAGCCCGATGTAGTCTCCCCTTGTAGACCACGTCGACCGCAGCGTGTTGGTCAACGAGATTCTTCCGCAACGCGACAGCGGCGTCGGAGTTGCTGGAAGGATTAGGGGGCACCACAGGCGGGGTGCTAGCGGTTGGGGTGTCCCGAACCGCATCTATAAGCCGTATAGAGGCGTCCAAGTCGGAGTCTTTCAATAGGCGTTTACGAGCTCGTGTAGATGTCGCCATTCTTCTGAAAGCCAGAGAAAAGATGATGCGCGGTAGCACGTTTGGGTGTTGTGGCGGAAATGGAGGGATGGCGTAACGGCAGAACGTGCGGAGCGGCGAAAAGAGCGTGGGGCACTTGCAAATGTCGATGTGGTCGAAGGCGTCCGGAGCACCAGCCCAAAATACGTAAACCAGCGGGATCAGGGCAGGTAAAACAACGTAAATGAACATTGCCACAACCGAGCAATAGCAACGCGCGGTGCCCATGACTCGCAGCCGCAAAAGACGTTTACCGTAAAATCATGTCCAAATCCTAGTCGCACCCAAACGCGCAAGTGCGCACCACCTCTTCAAGCGGCTGCTTAGCCAATCATGGCCAAGATAGCAAGTGGAATGAAAAACGTGGATGGGGCCACGACCTACCGGAATATCCAAGTACTCTAGATATCAGAAAGTCCCGTACTCGTGTGGATAAACTGTATAAGATAAATAAACCCTAAGCTAGATATACCCGGAACGGTCTCGGACGGTCTCGGTGTCTAGCCTACCTGTGACACAGCGTGTGTCACAGTACGAACCTACAGATCAGTCAGTAGTCCAGTGTTGGTCCTAGGAATCTGTCATAGGGGCCTGCACCGGGACTCCCAGTCAGGGCTGCCTATACAGATTTCAGCAACATATGATAATGTCATTTTCATCGAATAGTGTGTTCTGCCGCGACGACTGCTGGGACTCCCAGGAAGTGCAAGGCGCTGCACCCCAAGCGAACCGTGTGGATGGCACAGCACCATGTACGGGCATGTCCACTGCCAGCTTGCTGGCGAACCACAAAATTCCGCACAAGAGCAGAAAAAATCGCAAAATTCTGTTGAACCGCACTGCGGCCACCGGCGAGTTCGAAGCGAACAAGCACGCCATCATTCTCCGCCCCCCGTGCGTTATTAAGCGAGAACCTCCGCCAGCGGCAGCAAAGACCACGAACGCGAAGACAAGAGTCAAGTAAGCGGTCTGCGCGACGCGGTGCAGCACAAGGTTGCGCCGAAGCTGCTCCCAGCGCGCGGCGAAACGAGGCTTGTTAAGCGTGGCGGGCAACGCGGGCAGGGACACGCGCCCCAGCAAGAGGACTTGGGAGCAGCGCAAGGACGGGACAGTCCACCCCTGCGAAGATCGGCTGACATGCGCGTCCATGGCGAGGTCAGCGGCGTGAGAAACGTGATGCGCAACCTTGTCATCATGGAGACAAGCGCAGATCCAAAGCCAGGCGAGAATCACGAGGAACATGGCCTCAGCACTGCGTGACCACCACGCCAGGAAAATAATTAGCCCTCTGAGGGGCACCACAATCCAATCACTTGTATTAACGTAGCGTAGGCCGGCGTAGACACCATTGGTGTGCATGAAGAGGACCCCAGCGTACCAAACGATTGCGAGAGCCCAAAACACCCAGATGTCATAGTACTCACGGCGAGGATAACGTCGAGCAATTGACCACCATGTCTGGAGAGTGCTCCAGCAAAAAGTAACACAGCTCCACCACCAAGTCTTGAAAGGGCACTGACTCAGATGCCAGCGCACCGCCTCTAGCATCGCCCAAATGGCAACAATGGGTATGGAAACATGGCCCAAGCATTGCCAAATCACTGCACTGCCTGCGAGTGTCAACGACCCCCACAGGACACCTGGCCTGATGCGGACTGCCTGTGCTGGCAGCCCGCGGCCACAGCGATGTTTGTTCAGAAGGGCCGCCCTCCCGCTGCATCCGGGAGACCCCCATGAAAACGCGCACGGGCTTCCTGCGTGTGGTTCTCGAACGCCTCAGCCGCCTCAACCGCCTCAACTCGAACCGTCAAAGCACTGCTTGTGGAAACGGCAGGAGAATCGGGGCACCGTGGGGTGGGTTCAGTGCTCGGCCAGGGTGCTCCACGCCAGGGTACGACGTGAGAGGATGCCCCGCCTCGGCCAGCGGAAAGAGGTGCGACCTGAGGCCTGGTTGGCCAGCCGGATATAGTGGGCGCAGGAATGCCAGCGCGCGTCCCCAATTGCTGCACACCGCTGTCGAGCGCTCGTCGACGAGAATATGTAGGGTGCTCTTCATCCCTGTCCATATACTCTGGCCTCTCTGCCACTCGAGCGCGAAGTGCTTGTGCCCCGACCGCAGGAGGTGGGTGAAGGCGCTCTTCCAGCAGCTTGAGCGCCGGTCGCACCCACGGAGCGGCCCTTTCATTGGTCACATACCTCAGCAGCGTGAACTTGCGATCCTCGTCCATGAAATACGACTCTGCGAACTGAGCTCTGTCAGATATCACACGTTCGTCATCCTCGAAGATGTAGTACACAGGCTTGGCGGTTGGACTCTCCCTGCAACGAAGCACGTGCGCGGACCGGAGAGTCATGTGCGAGCCCAGCATCATCACACAGGTATGCGCCCGTCGACCTTCACCACCAAATTGGATCAAATTGTCGAACGCCAGTTTAACGGCCTCCAGCAAGTCTGATGACTTGGTTTGACCTCCCAGAGGAAGATGCCAACCACTCGTGGCACAGGCGATCGTCTTGTTGTACCGGCTCCACACACGGCCAGAGACCTCATGAGGGTTAGCTAACCCTCGTCTATCATAACACTCGCCCAGCTGAAACAGGACGGGGCGATCACGTCACTATGAACACTGTGACGTCGCTATGGGACTGCAACTCTTTCGCCTGGTCAGCGGTCAACCAGGTCTGTGATGATCGGGCGGACGCTTCCCTCACCCTCGTGGCCGCCTCGACAGCCTGCCAATCTGAGCCCACGGAGGGGCATGACGGGGACAGAGGTGGCGTTCCAGATGGGGATTGAGGTAGTGAAAACGCCCACGTCCCTGCATCGGAAGGAGGGGACGGCGTTGGCGACCCCATCGGCGCGGGGTGTTGTGGTGGCCCTGACAACCCGTCAAGAGCTGATTGCTCATGAACGGGGGACCTGGCACGAGACGGGCCGGCGATCGCGCGGGAAGGTCCTGCCTCTGCGGCAGTAGCGGAAGGCGGTGGTGACCGGCGCTGAGCCTGTGGCGGTGGCGACCTGCGACGACCATCGGCTCCAATCGCGTCCAGACCCGATTCCCTTGTGTCAGCAAGCCGGAGCATCTTCCTGCCCTCCCCCAAGTGCAAGTACTCCTGTGCAGACGCATTGTCAGCGAAGACCTTGCCACCCCCGATACCATCGTCAACCGGGTAGAACTTGATGGTCTTGGATTCCAGCTTGACCAGCTCCAAAGGTGACCGATTCTGCCCGTCCCTCAGCCACGCCTGGTACAGTCCGTCTCTGAGCAGCGGCATGTCCACTGGCTGGAGGTACCTGAGCAACTGATACTCCCACACGCCAGCGCTTTCATACCAGTGAGGAAACTGAAGCTCCTGCAGCAGCTCCTGGCTGCGTTGTACACCGCAGCATGGTCTAACGTGGACTCCATCAGATCGATGTACTGAGTGGCTGACTCGGGCTGAACGCAGAAGACCCGCTTGCTCAAATCCCACATGAGGATGCCGGTGACCTCACCACTGGGATACTTCTGCAGCTCCTTCACCTTGTCCTGCAGCATCCTCAGCTTGCTGTTGTCGATCATCGGACCAGTCCGCCTGGGGTAGACGACATCCCGCTTGTTAGACGGTATGTGGGTGGTGTAACTGTCCCTGAACATCCACTCGTCATCCTCCTCGTTCTGGTACATCTTCTGATCGATGCTCAGCCAGTTGGGCCACTTCAGTTGGTCTTCCCTCACCCATTTCTGCTCACCACATCGGGCAAACTCCACACGGACATGTTCCAGGGAAGGTCTCTCTGCCAGGTCGTGATGCTTGACAATGCAGCACAGCCGCGCGGTGTCGTTCTTGTCTTTGTACAACCTTTGGTTCTTCCACCTGTACGGGCCACTGACGACGTCCGCACTGTTGTCCCAAAGCTTCACTCTGCAGCCTTCCCAAGGGAGCGGGTTCGCACAGAGGCTCCTGAGCATGCGCTCCGACTCCTCCTGCCAACTGCTTGCCAGCGATGGCAACGCACTCTTCCGGCGCTCGTCCATGGGACACCTCCACGAGCGGGCTCGTTGTCGCAGTCTTTGTGCTCCTGTGAGCTCGCCAGGCTCTGGTGAAGGAGAACGCGACCGTATAGGCGACGCCTGTATGTCGTCGATGTGCTCAGAGCGAACCCCAGAGGCAGCGACCCTCCCTTCCTCTTCACTGGAAGGATGGTGCGCTGGCCATTCGCACACCAGATCTGGACCAAAGATCTCTGTCGTTAGGCAAACGATCGGGTCCACTCGCCTGACGCTGCTGGGGCGCTTGGGTGGCGTCATGCCCACCACGCCACCAGGGGAAGAATCGCCTGGGTGTCCATGCCCAAGACTGAGGGCGCATGGGACACAGCCGCGCCACTCCCGAGCTTGATGTCGATCATGAGGGAGTTCTTCAACGGCCCAGTGCCCACCAGCAGATCCCAAGAGTTGTCTCGCTCAAATGTCACGAAGGCATGAAGCCAATGAAGCGTCATGTGCGGCGTGCCCACTGCCAGTATGACGTCCGCGTGATTCCAGTAGTGAGTGAACTTGGTGGGGCTGTTGTCACACCTGGTGACCTTGGCTCCAGTGCTAGCCTCGTAGACCGTGAGCCCAAGTCGCCTAACAACGGCGATGGAGATGATGTTGCAATTGGCACCAGTGTCCATGAGAATGGCCCGGTAGAGCATCAGCTCACCCCCGGAGGACACCAGCGCCAAGCCCTCATGGAGAGTGGCGTTCTCCAGCTTGCATATCGGCTGCACCTGTGCCATCAGCAGAGTCTGCTCCTCGGTCAGGTGTTGCTTCATCTTCCTCCTCAAAGCGTCATAGGCGCGGGTCTGAATGGTGCCCGCACGCACGTGTCCGTGCTCACTGAAGTCGACCACCCCCAGGTCGCTCACGCAGGCAGCAGCTGCACACCAGGCTGTGGAGCTGTCGACCACCCCATCTGGCATTTCGTCCAGTGGCAACTCCGTGTCGTCTGGCTGCGCTGCACATGTCGCTGCCTCCTTCTCCACCTCCTGCACGGCCGTGATGGGCGAGTCCTTGAGCTCGTGCTCGTTGACCTCGGTGGGATGTCTGACTGTGTCCGTAGGCTCGTTGCCCTCAATCTCCTCAAGGGCTAGGAGGTTCTCGATGTCCTTCGGGAGATCTATAGCGTGCTGCGCCAGCAAGATCGCAGCAATCTGTGATCATCTTCGCGTGGAACTGCGCAGATGAGATTCCAGCAGGTGGAACTTCCTGCTCAAGAGATTTGGAGGGGGAGCTCTGGGCACCTGGGCGTTCTTATCGAACTCCTCGGGCGTTTTGACCGGGAAGCCCTGCATCTTCTGCGTGTTCCCCAGGGCAACTGCGGCCCTCGCCTGCAACTCTGATGCAGGACGTGGCTCAGCGTGGTCGCTGGCAACCGACCCTTGATCAGCGGGGCACACGTGCTCGTTCACGTCGTACTCCTCCCGCTCGTTGAAGTTGGAGTGGTACTCCGCGTCGTCTTCACTCGCATCTGATTGCGCCTGTGCCTCTGTGCTTTTGCCTCCCTTGACAGGTCCTGCTGCCTGTAAAGCTGACAACTCCGCAGCGAGCTTCTCCTTCACCTCAGCACTGGCTGCCACCTGCTGCTGCTTGGCCTCCGGCAGCTTGAGCCACTCCTCGGTGGTGATGCCCATCTTGTGGTTGTCGAACCGGTGCGCGATGTTGTACTCACGCAACTTGGCGTTCTTGACCTCATTCGGGTACTTCGAGTTCTTTCGGATTTTGTGGAAGTCCGGGGGCACGTTCGAGTCACGACACCCAGTGTAGCAGCGCTCTGGGGTATGCCACATGCGCGTGAAGCAGTACTTGCACTGCTTGTCCTTGGGGGCGTCAGGGGGTGGAACTTTGCTGTAGGTGGACTTGTCCCTCTCAGCGTTGTTAGCCTCCCTTGGTGGCTTCTCGTTTGCGTCATCACTGGCGGGTGTGGACGGCTCCTTCTTCTTGTGGTCTCTGCGCCTGTCTCCAGTCCTCCTGGCAGAACCAGAGCGTCGCATGACAGTCACCAGCTCGGGGAGGTCAAGTCCCAGCTGCCTGGCCTCATAGCAGGAGTAGACGCAGCTAGCTTGACCTGCGCGTGAACTCCTGCTGGAGAGTCAGCGCCCAAGCTTCAGCGTCATTCTTCAGCTTGTCCTGGATTTCCACGATGATCTCCAGGTCCTCCCACGTGACCTTGTTGGGGGCGGGGTGGCTGACTCTCAGTTGCTCTGAAACGCGCTCCTTGTACTCTTTGATGCGCAGCCCCTTGACGCACTCCTCGATGTCCTGCCTGACGATGACGTCCTCCACCTTCTTGCCAGCGTTCAGCGCGGACTCCCTGCGCCTGCAGCTTTTCACATACGCGAGGCCATCTTGCTCAGGGGTCTGCGACTTGGCCACCAGCAGGTCCTCCTTCTCCTTGGCGCCCTTCATCAGAAACTTGGCCTCAAGTTCTGCAACGAAAGCCCTCAGAGCCCAGAAATAGTGAGTATCTTCAGTGCCATCCACGCCTGTGAGGCCCTTGGTCGAGGTTCCCACCTCTTCCCATTCTCCAGACACATCACCATCAGCATCACCATCTTTGAACTCTCTGCAGACTGCCCATGTCTCCCCTGGCTTCATCTCATGGAAAGGGGGTAGTGCACAGCGCACAGAGCGCTGGAAAGAGTCCCTCTCAGAGATATCCTTCAGGATGTGAAACGCGTGGGAAGCCATGACGCCATTTTTCACGTACGCAGCGCACCACCACTCATAAGCGATCGAAGTGGCATGATCCTCTCCTGCCAAAATAGAGGGCAGGAGATCCCATACTGATCTGTAGTCTGGCTGAGCATTCTTGAGAGCCTGCTTCGCTTCTGCGCTGAGACCCCGGAAAGCTGCTGACCTCATATGATGCCTACGTCTCTTCGACTCATGGGGTCGCTGTACTCTTCCCACCAACTCCACAAAACGCCTGATGAACGCTGCTCTATCCTCGTTCTTGCCACCAGTGTAGCGAAGCTTTGTTTGAGTCCATCTTGTCAAGTCCATCACTGTCTCTGTCAGGATGATCCATATCCTCTACTAAGCTATCGAATGCAAACAGAAGATCGTTGGCTGGGGGCACTGAAGCTGGTACGCCTCTGAGCGCTGCGCTTGCCGCTGCTGCTGCTGCTGCTGCTGCTGATACTGGTGTTGGGGGACTGGTTTCTGGAGCCGACCCCCCTGTGCTCATATAGCCAGTGATTCGCCTCTGAGTGCTCCTCTCCCGAGCCAATCGCCGTGCCTCCCGTTCTGCGGACTGGACAGCGGCGGCACTCAACTCTGTCTCACCCTCCGTGGTCAAGTGCTACGTCAACACGCGACAAGTGTGGCTACTATCCAAATTCATGGTCCTCCCACAAGGACCAACGCGCGATGACTATTATGAGTGCCACATGGATCTTTGAGGCGTATATGTGCTTTTGGCATCATGTTTATGAGTCAATTGAATAATTTCCCCTACAGGATCGTCCACGCGTGTGCTAGAGGGGCGTGCTTAAAGGGTGCGCTTTTGATATGTTTTTTTTTATCGAAACCGTCGAAAAAAAGATGGTCCTCCCACAAGGACCATAGTCTTTAAGCGTCCTAGCGGCTGCATGGTGCGCGGTGTTGGCCGCTCATGGTCGCACACCTCGAGTTTATGACCAAATATGAAAACTTAGTTGGATAGTCCACACTCTAGTCGCCATCTGAGCACTCGTTTACCGTGGCGGGTGATCACTCCCGAGTGAAATAAGGATTTTGTGATTTTTGCACTTCTAATTTTCACTTCGCGTCAAGCTAACGAGTGCACATCGCTCACATACTTGCCCATATGGCTTATATTAAGCTTTCAAAAAATCATTTTATGGATATACTTCAAAAGTTTAAGCACCATACGCTCCTACCACACTGTGAATGCACTCTAGCGGGCATCGTGTATAATGGGTCATGTTTGCACCGATTATCCCATTCCGGCTAAAAAACCGACTAAAAAGGTGTACGGTTGTTAATAAGCATTAGAGATGGCCAATATATGCACTCCGACATGACGTATGACCCAAATATGACGGGGACATGTGTATAAGATCGATATGATCGCATGGACGCAGGTGTAGCCTGCACATACTATTCCAAAAAAATTAGTGAAGATATCGTATCTTTTTGTGCCTTTTTGAATTTTCAAAAAAATGCAATCTGAAAAAGTTGAGGGTGCTTGTCGCAAATGCGAACGCCATGGATATATTGGGTGGATCCAGGCCGGACCAAGCATCGAAGTAATTAATATATGTCCCATTGATACTAAAAATCATTGGGCGCGCCTTCTAGATCCGAACCAATGCCCAATTAAATTCTTGCAACATTGGTCCTTGTGGGAGAACCATAATCGATTATGGTCCTCCCACAAGGACCATGGGATAGTAGCCAAGTGGGGCAAAAGAGGTGTGCCTTCTTCTCAGCGTGAAGCTCGTTTACCAGTAGAATGTGGGCTGAATTCAGGCTGGTTTAGGCCAGTGCACAGAGTGCCCCTGGATTCACACCGTTCTGAACAAGAAGAAGGGTGAAACGCGTGTGACAGGCGTTGATGGACCAAGGTCAGATTGACAAAGAGTCCCCAGCACCGTCCCTTGTGGGGATGCGAAGCGAATGCCCAAGCTCTCCACCACCAACCCGGCTCAGACACCCAGCCACAATAAGCCAAGTCAAACCAGCGTGCTCAGCACACTCTGGCTGCAGTGGTTGCTCGTCACAGCTGAGCTGCAAGGGCGCAATACGTATGCCTTAATACTCCAAATCAGCGGTGAACGCAGGCTATCCGTACAAAAAGGGTCTGAGGATAAGCCAGTGTGCTGAGCACCCCTGGATTCGCGAAGCCACTGCTCATCAGGAGCACCGAAGTTGCTATAAGAGCTCGTTGCTAGCCAAGATACCAGGAGCAAAAGTCACTACGCAGAGCTCAAGCTAAGCCAGTGTGCTGAGCACCCCTGGATTCGCGAAGCCACTACTCATCAAGAGCCCAACAGTCGTCATGAAGGCTCGTTGCCAACCAGGATAACCAGGAGTAAAAGTCGCTATGCAGAGCTCAAGCTAAGCCAGTGTGCTGAGCACCCCTGGATTCGCGAAGCCGCTGCTCATCAAGAAGGTGAAAGGTGTCATAAGTGCCTCACCGCAAGTCACAAGTTGCCAAGAGCCGTAAGAGGACAAAGAAAGTGTCAAACGCTATTCCACAGGTATTTCCAAGATAACCAACGGTGTTCTAAGCTGAGCCAGTGTACAGAGTACCCCTGGATTCACTAGACACCGTTGCCAGAGCAGTACTTGCTGTATACATAATACTGTATGTAGAGTTGACTCACTCGCTGCCTTCCAGGCTGATGCCACTGCTAATTACCTTCTAGTGACACACCTGCTTAGAGCTAGGTCAGTACACCAAGGGTGTCCCTGGATTCACTGTCAGACAAGGTGGCCAGGCTAGAGGAACCGCAGGATAAGAAACCACTCATTAAGGTAGTAATTCACTGCTGATTCGCTGCCGCTGCCGCTGTCCAGGCTGATGCCGCTGCTAATTAACTTCTAGTGACGCACCTGCTTAAAGTTAGGCCAGTACACCATGAGTGTCCCTAGATTCACTGTCAGACAAGGTGGCCAGGCTAGAGATATCACAGGATAAGAAACCACTCATTAAGGTAGTAATTCACTGCTGATTCGCTGCCGCCGCCGCTATCCAGGCTGATGCCGCTGCTAATTAACTTCTAGTGACGCACCTGCTTAAAGTTAGGCCAGTACACCATGGGTGTCCCTGGATTCACTGTCAGACAAGGTGGCCAGGCTAGAGATATCACAGGATAAGAAACCACTCATTAATGTCTATTGCCAAATGGGTACGGTGGGTTAACCCACCGTAATGACGATTTTAAACAACCCAAAGCTTCTACGTAACGGCGTATATGGTCTCAAACCTATGTTTCATGGCACTCATTAAGAGTCCCTTCGAACATGGAAAACATACTTTGCACCATTCTAAGGTGTTTCGATATGTAAGAGGCGTATGAAGTTGCCAAATATTATGGTGGGTTGGGAAATTTGCTTACGGTGGGTTTACACGTGTTACAAATATTGGTAGATCCGTGCCGTACGGAGGGAGGCGTTAGTATGCGATCTTGGGGTTGGCACTTCATATATGATGGCTACTATCCCATGGTCCTTGTGGGAGGACCATAATTGATTATGGTCCTCCCACAAGGACCAATGTTGCAAGAATTTAATTGGGCATTGGTTCGGATCTAGAAGGCGCGCCCAATGATTTTTAGTATCAATGGGACACATATTAATTACTTCGATGCTTGGTCCGGCCTGGATCTACCCAATATATCCATGGCGTTCGCATTTGCGACAAGCACCCTCAACCTTTTCAGATTGCATTTTTTTGAAAATTCAAAAAGGCACAAAAAGATACAATATCTTCAATAATATTTTGGGGAATAGTATGTGCAGGCTACACCTGCGTCCATGCGATCATAATTATCGATCGTATACACATGTCCCCATCATTTTTGGGTCGTACGTCATGTTGGAGTGCATATATTGGCCATCTCTAATGCTTATTAACAACCGTACACCTTTTTAGTCGGTTTTTTAGCCGGAATGGGATAATCGGTGCAAACATTACCCATTATCCACGATGCCCGCAAGAGTGCATTCACAGTGTAGTAGGAGCGTATAGTGCTTAAACTTTTGAAGTATATCCATAAAATGATTTTTTGAAAGCTTAACATAAGCCATATGGGCAAGTATGTGAGCGATGTGCACTCGTTAGCTTGACGCGAAGTGAAAATTGGAAGTGCAAAAATCACAAAATCCTTATTTCACTCGGGAGTGATCACCCGCCACGGTAAACGAGAGCTCAGATGGCGACTAGAGTGCGGACTATCCAACTAAGTTTTCATATTTGGTCATAAACTCAAGGTGTGCGGCCATGAGCGGCCAACACCGCGCACCATGCAGCCGCTAGGACGCTTAAAGACTATGGTCCTTGTGGGAGGACCATCTTTTTTTCGACGGTTTCGATAAAAAAACATATCAAAAGCGCACCCTTTAAGCACGCCCCTCTAGCACACGCGTGGACGATCCTGTAGGGGAAATTATTCAATTGACTCATAAATATGATGCCAAAAGCACGTATACGCCTCAAAGATCCATGTGGCACTCATAATAGTCATCGCGCGTTGGTCCTTGTGGGAGGACCATAAATTTGGATAGTACCCAATGATAGTTGGCAATGTTAAGTTTTGATGTACATCACTTGGGGAGGCACGTGCATATCGTAGGCATGCTGCGTTACCATGGGGGTGTCGGGGTTCGTTAAGCCCTAAAATTGGCTAAAATCCGTTATTTTCATAGTGTTTCGTGGGGAAAATAAGTTCACGTCAATGTGCACAGCTCAAGCAGCTGCAAAAGTTTATACGTCAAAATACATTCATAGACCAAACGTTTTTCATCTCAACAAGGCAATCCATTATGTTTTAAGCATGTGTATTGTCATGTATTCACCCAAGTGCAAATACGCGGTGACGAAGACGAGGGACTTCGCGTGCTTGTCTCCGTCATATTCGAACGTCACTTCGAATCGCTTGCCAGGTGCTTTGTCCTGGTCACATGCGGTCACTCGAGCCTTCAAGCTATAGTCAAGGGGGTTGGAGCATTGCCCAACAAACTCCTGGACATCTCATTCCCGCCCACACGCACCAGCGGGAATGCATAACTCACACCCTATTATTTTTCTCACGTTTTCTCAAGTTGAGCGCAATAGGAGGCATGTTTAACAGCGTCTGCCGCCAAGTCTATTGACCCCCGAGTACTTTTAGTATTGGTTTTAGGTGTCTAGTTGGTCACTATAATGTCACATTTCTTGCGGAACCGCGTAACGACCCCGTTACGCGCCAAAATCGTAGGGTTGGTTTACCCACCGTAACAGCGTGTTACGGTGGGTAAATCCACCGATTTGGCAATAGACATTAAGGTAGTAATTCACTGCTGATTCGCTGCCGCCGCCACCAGGAGCCTTTTCGTTCCGTGTAAGTACCGACAAATATAAAAAGGAAAAAGGGTCCGCCAGTACACCAAGGGTGTCCCTGGAGTCGCCTGTCTCCCGAATCCGCTGTTCTCAACCGCTGTCTACTTGTCGCCAAAGAGCCTCTCACTTCTGAATTCGTATCGAAATAAAAAGCCGCTCCGAGCAGGACATTATTGTTTTGTAAAAAGATAAAAACAGCAGTATAACATATTCATCAAAAGATCAACAAAATAACCAAAAGTACGAATTATTGTACAAAACTGTGAGCAGAGCTGTCTTAGCGGTCTAGCACTTGGCACGCGAACAGCCACCTAGCACTTGCGAAGGCAAAACAATAATGAGTCCACTAGTCCTGACCTGCGGTCAGAGCTTACTTATATCTCAAGTCATTGTCACATCTGCAAAAACTATAACAGGCTTCCGCCCTGAAATCTTCATCTGCCAATAGAAAGTCACTATTCTATGCCAGCTTTAATAATGTTACCGTTCCCCATCTTCTGACTGACACGTCAGTGGCAACATTGTAACTGTCATATCCTCTTATCACTTCGCGGTCATCTGACAATGACCATATCTTCTTCACCAAGTCTGTTACTCTCGAGCAGTCATCCCGCGCGAGGTCTGTCACACTCGTCATAACTGTCACGCCTGTCACTAGCTGGACAAACCCGGCTCCGGTACCATGAGAAGCCGGCGTTTGTTGCAATCTCCAGATTATAAGCCGGAGGAGGTGGAGCAGCCTACCCTGAACGGGGATCACGGCTCCGCTCGTGGTGGTGGTTTCTACATTGACGACCGCTACGGGGTGCGGCGACTTCTTCAATGGGCTTCACTCAGTTTGCCGTGCTCTGTTTTGGAATTGTTTTTCAACTTTAAGATGACTTCTTCAATTTGTGATTTGCACATTATTTGTGTTGGCAACTGTACTTCAATCGAGCTTTAGAATTGCAGTAGCATGTTTTATCTGGCAGTTTTAGCCCGAACATTATCAGAATAGCACAGTAGGTGGTGCAGCTCTGCTGCTTAACTTATATGTTGCGTGCTTCGGCACTGACTATCACCGTGTCACTAGCATCCTAGGCACCATCTCCAGTACAGTATGGAGGTGGTGTGCTGAGTTCTGGACAGGCAGCCCTGACAGGCAGGCCCCTGAGTCAGAGAGTCCACACTGAGATTGTGACTAGGGTACGAGTACGAGTACAGTAGTCCGTGTGACCGTTCCGGGTTTAGGTTTAGGTTATTAAGTTATCACACCTCTTTATTCAGTTTGATAAGTTGGTATTCAGTAAGCACTCAACCGCGTACCTGATAAACACCCGAATATACCGAACGGGTATATTCCCCTAGGAGATTTGGGGAAAAGATTAAAGCCCCCACCTTAAAAAATGCCCCCAAAGCCCATATATAAGCATCTCCCCCAAAAACCGTTTGGCTTTCGGCCAAAGCCCAAAGCACCCCCTCCCCCCCCCTCCCCATCCCACCTTCCGGTGGGGACCAAAGCCTAAAGCCCCCATCCCCACCTCCATGGGCCCTAAAGGCCTAAAGGCCTAAAGCCCCCCCAACCATTCACACCTCCAAAATTCAAAATCAACGTCCTATAAGGTGACACGCTTAGCTGAGCTGAGCTGACTCATGGATAAGCTGAGCTGTCAAATCCCCCAACCCCTCCAATTTACCACATACTGTTTGTCGAGTTATACTATGATTCGTTCAACAAGACGGCCACGACGCTCACTACCTCGGAGACCAACGATCAAACATCGCCTTTCCCAAAAGAAGAAAAAAAAGGATAAGACAAGAGATAATCAAATAAGAGAAAGAGCACGAGCAAGAGAAGAAAAAAGAAAGACGACTCTAGAAGTTAATACTCGACACTGGTCGGTCCTGATATGACCACTTCCACGACTCAGATATGCTGGAGGTTATATTGGGGGTATAACGCCGTAAATTAATAGTTGAACGCCCCCGGTTGTGCTTGATATTGGATGGATCAAATGGAACATTCAGACCAACCCTACATTTCAAAAACAATAATCCGAAAAATGAAAACACTTTGGCGGGCAAACTGGCTCACTGCACACTGTTAAGGCGATGCTATGCTAAGGCGAGCATTTCGATTCGAAGCGCTGTGCACGGCTATACCTCGCGAACTTTTCCGATGATTTTGCGAGCAGGTTGCGAGCAGTTAACCTGCGTGTTGCGTGCTAACCGGCACGGATGCTGCGAACGCATATTTCGCCATTCGCGGTATGCGTCCTATTTGGCACTGTGCTGACGAGCCTACTTTCGATTAGTATGCCGAGCAGGAAACCGAAGGCGTGTGTGGTCTTGAATTTTCCGATAAGTGAACCGTTGTTTTTGTGAATGTTTCAGATGTTCACGTTGCACCTCTAAGACCGCAGGGTGCAGTAACGCGCACTTGTTGCCCCAGCAAGAACCATATGATAGCGAATGGCGGCTTCCTCGTGGGGCGCCAACCTCGCTCATCCCACCCGAGGCGCCAACGTTGCGTGACCAGAGGGGGCAGGATGCAATCGCTTCCGCTTCGACAGCATCAAACAATAAAGCTACTACTGCCAATGCTGCGAGACGCGCATCATCAGCTGAGAATGGTAGAGAAGTTGGTAAAGTCGAAGCCCCGTTAAAGTGGACAACAAAGAGACGGCGCACAACATCAGACTCGCGTTTAGCTGACGGTGCGCACATCATTTCTTTACCAACATAAAGTTATTATGTCCAGTTTTAAGTGTGGATGGCCATCTCAGTATGCACGCTCTAACTCAGCCACGCGCGCGGGCATGCATGGTTATGTGAGTGGCGTATGCTCATGTGTTGCATTATCATCGATGATATGACTGGTGTGTGTACTCGGCATGCAATATTGTCGTATGGCATATACAATTTTAGATAACGAAACAAAGTGATACAACGAAACATTCCTCGTTGATCGAGGAACTTCATCTGCAGCCACCATTGAGGACAAAGACGCCGATACAACCCTGGAGCGTGGGGGCATCGTTATACAAATGGGACCGATGTTGTATCCGTCGATTTTGCGGCAGACCCTCCTTGACATGCGATCACAAAAATTCGAATCTGAACTTTCGTCAAGACTTGCATCATACAAGATGCATTATTTTCGGACCGAGTTGAAGCCAGAATGCAACATTTTTGTTTTGTTGTTGGGCACATTTTGGTAGCATCTTTCTATACTGTTGCAGCACGTCCAACCGCCCTACGACATCAGGAGCATCGAAAGGAGTGTTGTAAATATGTGTGTATGCAACGTATTTCATCTGCCTAGATTGTGCGCCTCGTTGTGCACATGTGTGTGTGTGTGCGCGCGCGCGCTGATGATGGTGTGTATTCTTTTTTGGGTGGCGCAATCCATTATATCGGCACTTCCATGAATGTGGGGCTGATCGATGGCAGATTTCGAGCTCGAGCAAAGGCTGAACGATGTGGGGCTGATCGATGACAATGTACGTAATATTGATGTATAATGATCGATGCCATTATTCACAAACGACACTCGGCTGACTAATGAACGATGACCCGACATGCAAGTCCACAATTTTGGCACAGGGTGCACATGTGTTGGCGCGCATGTGCAAGCACTGCATGCATGCGATGGTGCGCGCCACCTGCGTGCATGCTGCGCATCGTCATGTATCCACGCGCGCGGGTAGTGAACTTGAGCATGCTCTCGCAGTGGCAACGATGTTTCCGCTGCCAACGCGTTTGTGGTATTGTCGTGCATACGAAGAGCGGCAGCCCATTTGTGATGCATGCAGGCTGCTCTAATACATACAATGTGTGTGTGTGTGTGTGTGTGTTTTGTAGAACAGGGTCATGGTGGCGGAGATTGATGAGACGTCATTCGTGTACGTGTATAAGTGTGTGATGATAAAGGCGTTTTACGAATATGCAGGTTGATCGTAGGGGAGCGAGGTGGATGTGACGTTCTCCGTGCTCCGCTTTACAACATCTTCGGTTGGCATATTAGTGCGAGCTGCCTCGTTGTTACGCATGGTTGGACATTGTATTACGTATGTGTGCGATGAGAATAAGCGCGTGCAAACACACACGCACAAAGCACACAGCACAATGCATTTTTCACATCAACTCGATCACGAATTGTTAATCTGAATAAGTATCCCATCAAGGCATTTTTTACTCTACCCAGCACAAATATATATTGTATCTCGGTAGGCTCTTTTTACCATCATTGCCACATGACTATATCAAATAATGTTGCCTCAGCGTGCTGCCTCGCACGCGCGCACACACACACACCACACACACCACACACACCCACCGGACGGTGAGCATCATATCAAGCCCGTTGATACTTGATCGGCTGATGAACGAGGACGACGTCCACATGACTTCCATCAGATGTTGGTCCGGGTTCAATCCCCGGCGTCCTGCCAAAGTGAAGTGTGCTTTCACGGTTTTCAGGCCGGATATTGTTTAATTACACTCTGGCTTACTATTGTGTGCATATTGCATAATTACTTCTTAAATATAGAATATACATGCGCACGCGCCTTTGTATACTGTGTGCGTCAGTGTGTGGCGCGCGCGCATGTATGTGTGTATGGCACGTGTATGCATTGGTACAGTGTGAGATAGATTGTGAATCACATGTCCTGGTGTGTATATATATATATATATTATACACCCTGCCATATATATATATATATAGTAGGGATCTCACTCTATATCCCGCTTGTAATACAAATCATCAAATTATAATGCCCTGCATGAATTTTACAACACACATCACGCTTACACATATACATCGACAATGCACACCGGTGATCTGCCATAGAAAACATGGGACGGAGATCAGTTATGAAACCATCACTATGAGCGTCTCTGGAAATCAAATAATATGATATGTACAGCCTCATGTATACATTCGTGATAATCATGTATATAAAATCATTATGGACACCTATACATTCATATGCAACCTACACGACAAGCAACAATTATATTTCAAGCGTGTAGTGAAGTAACGTGGTATACACAACACCGCGCAATTGTATGATGAGGCATATATACATATACCAAGTATGCAATGTAATTGGACAAGCCAGGTTGTGTCTATGCACACACGCACACTCAATGCACATGTGTGTGCGTGTGTGTGTGTGTGTGTGTGTGTGTGTACGTAGCTAGTCCGTGGGTAGCCCCTCATTTGTGTCGCACTGGTTATTTTATTTGTCGTGTCGCAAAAGATTCGTTTATATTAACGACGCTTCGCAGCTTTTTCAGAAATATGCTGTTTTTCATTTCGTTTCCCTTAAAGGAGCGAAACAGGTTTCCTGGAAAAAAGTGACATCAACAGGCCACACCGCAAGAGCTGTCCCTAAAAAATTATGCCGTTGGAAATTTTCCAAAAAGTTTCTGCCCATGTCAGCAGTCCTACCATGATTGTGTCGAGCGCTCGCGCTTTACCGGCCAATCATGATACGATAGCATCTCAGCAGTCCTACCCCGGATTATTTCGACCGATCGTTCGTAACCGACAACGAGAGAAACGTGTAACGATTCAAAATTATACCACGAAGATATATATGCTGTTTTTCATCCATGTCAG